>CM059319.1:15575508-15660049 GCA_030340685.1 Protosalanx chinensis
TGCGTTCCCAACTCGGCTCTGCTCTTTTCTCTCCTCTGCGCCAAGTCGTTTAATACATCCTCTGCTCCGAGGCTGGGCGCGGGGCAGAGTAGCCACCCCCTCGCGCAAAGGTGTGGGCTGGTGAGATCACGTCTCCCGCTAATGGAACCGGACCTGAGTTATACCTTCCCCCGATCTGAGGGAGACTTCCGTGAACCTCAGAATGGGGGAGAACTCCCGCTCGCTGCCCCGCCGGCCACCCTCATCCACCATCCCCCCTTCCCTTCCTCCTCATCGAGGAGTTGCCGTGCGCGCGTGAATGGGTGTGCGTGTTCGTGTCTTTTCCCCCTCCGAAGCAGTCATTACCGCAGTTAATGGAGAGGCCTGAGGCTGAACATCAATCCCACCAAACTGCTCCATCTCCCCCCTGCTTCCAGCGATGGTCCTGCGCCGCTCCCCATCTCCCTGCTCCTTCCGGGTCCCAGGTGAACATGATGTAAAAGGCCCGACATGAAGGCCGTGGTGAGATAGATCTCTTGGCTGCCATAGCCCCACAGC
The DNA here is from genome assembly GCA_030340685.1 of Protosalanx chinensis. Classification (NCBI taxonomy): domain Eukaryota; kingdom Metazoa; phylum Chordata; class Actinopteri; order Osmeriformes; family Salangidae; genus Protosalanx; species Protosalanx chinensis. The sequence goes on from CM059319.1 coordinate 15,576,046, forward strand.
ATGCACTGGTATATCTAATCTATGTTGCTGAGATCTACTGCATACATATTGCTGATATCTAGTGTATGCCCATATGATGCACTGGTATTTGGCGTATACATGTAGCTGGTGTGTAGTGTACAGATAAACAGGATCTATCTGAATTCGATTTTTCATGCATAGGAGCGGAGCCTGTAGAGGTTGATAGACGTTGACGTTTTGTGAGAGGATGCGGTGTTCTATTGTCACGCTTGCCGAGCAGAACATCTGGAGACGGAACGTTCCGTGGTATCAGACTCGTTTCTCCGCGCCGTCTAACAGCGGTTCATCTGCAGACGAGGACGAGTGAAAAGAGATGGAACGCGCACACAATGGAACGTATTTTCCGACCCGAGATTCGAAAGAGGCTTTAAAAGAGCTTAATCAAGGCAAGATTGTGAAATCCTTGTAGCGGGGCTGCCACGGACTGAAGACTCAGCCCCCCTCACGGAGAGCAGCCTGTCATTGTTGGGGAGTGTCTCTCACCATCAAGTCACAAGGCTTCTCCAATCTGTCATGTAACAACAAACTTTTGATGATGATGCCCTTGCTAACACACCCTGAGTCAGCTGGGAGGCCATTCTCAACGACCGACCAATCAGCTCCGGTCTCATGCGATCCAAATGACTTTTGAGTCTTGCACAAAAGAAGCTCGTTGAAATGAAAGGAATTCTGTTTATGCCCCAGATCTGCTCAGAAAAGCAGGACTTGCAGGCTCAGAGGAAATGGAAACGCAGTGAGTGACTACTTCCTGTTGATGCGGGGAGTGTCAAAAGTGGAACAGCGCAGAGCGGAATGTTGGTTCTCAGTCGATGGAAGTCATGGATGATGGGGAGGGTTCTGACACAACAGCAAATTCCAGAGCTTTGGTAAGGAGTGTTTGTGTTAAGACAAAGATCAGCAAGCTGAGGAGATCGATCAGTAAAATATGTTTGATGCCGGAGGCAGCAAGTCCTTGATGAATATAGATCATGATGCGTTGAGATGTGCACCTTCGCATGCACTACGAACAAGTACTTGAGTGAATATGACATTTTTCAAGCAGAAGAAGGAAATAAAATCATCTGTATTGATTTGTATTTTAAATTTTTTCCTCAGTTCCCTGTATGCTTTTTAAATAGAGGACTGGCCAAATAACTCCCTCTACACCCTGATTTGAAGAGTGACAGGTGGACCATAAAAGGGTAATATTGGCTGATGTTTAGAATCAAATCAATATTTATTTATATACAGTAGCTATGCACAGCAATGTCACAAAGGGCTGCACATCTGCCCATAGAACTGCCCCTCAACCAACCCTAACCCTCAAGGAAGACAAGGAAAAACTCCCAGACTCCCAGAGAAAAAATGGAAGAAACCTTGGAAGGAGCACTTCAGTGAGGGATCCCCTCCTCCAGGGACGGTTGGTGAAAGCATAGCACACTGCAGCACTTACAGTATTCACTAAACTGATGGCCTTTGACGTTTTTGCTCTCGGTACCTTTAATCAACGGATGAGGTGCGTTCTTGTCAATGGTTTCCTGTCTAGTGAACACATAGCTAGATCATGTCTAGCGTGGCTAGATGTACACACATGCTAGCGTTGGTGCTAGATACCAGCTAAGCTAGCATCTCGAGGACCAGTAACATGGCTTCTGGTCATAACGGTTCCTTGTTCCTTCAACAAGGAACTCCTAATCCCCCCCCCCCCCGCCCCCCACCCCCACACACACCCTTCATTCTCTCAAATCTCAAGCTTTCAAAGACTCTCTCAAGAGTTTGATGACGAAAGCTGGGGGCTTTCAAGTCCTGCGGTGGAGCTGAGAAGTTTGTGGTGTTGGAGGTGTCAAACAGCCACCCACCCTTAATTAAAAAGAGATCTATGAGGTGCATTTCATCTTAGCCCTTATCTGGGCTAATATAGAGATACATTAGACAGGGTTCTCCTCTCCGCTCCTCTGCGATGTCAGAATACAAGATGTGGTCTCTTCTGGAGCTGGAGGCTGGAATCAAAACCACACTGAGATCAAAGACTGGGGAGGGGTCCACATTACTGCCATAGAAGCTCTTGGATTCTTTTAACAAATATATGACTTGAGGGTACAGAGAGCGATTTTCCGACTTTTTTTTCAAGCTCCATGCTCCATTTTGGAGACAAAACATTGTTTTCCATCAATCACGTGATGCAGAAACTCAGTGGCAAAACACATCCTGGTCCCCACCCACATGTGTACCACAGACATGATATTATTTAAGCTGTTTTGTGACTTTATTAGTATGTCACAACTCATTCACATGACAAGAAGCCTGCGAGCCAATTGTCTGCCTAGATCGGAATTCTGACTGGCATGTCGAATATCAACGGCCAATTACCTTCAGCTTCATGGTTCCCCGTGAATAATAACAAGTTAACACAGGGAATAACGAATGATGCGAGAGGAACTGGAGCAGATAGTAAAAAGCTGATTGATGAAGATGGAGAGGGGTGTGTGTGTGTGCATGCGTGTGTGCATGCATGCACGTCCACGTGCATATGTGTGTAAGTGTGGGTGTGGGTGTGTGTGTTTGTGTGTGCACTCGTGCATGTGTGTCTGTGTGCATGCGTGCACGTGCATGTGTGTGTGTTTTTGTGTGTGCGTGTGTTTCTGTGTGCACGTGTGTGTGTAAGTGTGTGTGTGTGTGTGTGTGTGTGTGTGTGTGTGTGGAGAGAGTGGGAGGTTTGCATACTCCACGTCTGTCATAAGACTGATCGTAAAGAGACATCTTCAGCTGCATGAGCAGAGTGGAGAGCATGGAGGAATGACCCGTTTAAATCCCAGTCAAGTACATAATAAATAATAAATATTCATTTAGCAGACGCTTTTATCCAAATTGACTCACAGCAAGTACAGGGACATTCTCCCTGAGGCAAGTAGGGTGAAGTGCCTTGCCCAAGGACACAACATCACATTGCCACAGCCGGGAATCGCACTCACATCCTTCCGATCACGAGGCCAACGCCTTAACCACTGAGCCACCCAGACTCCCAGATGTAGATGTTACACACGTCAAGAGGAAGGCGACGACTTGTTTGCACAGATTCACCGTTTTATTTCTGTGGACAGATATAACAATTGTTCTGGTGAAAACGTGTTCTGTGGTGCTGGCTTCACGCAACCTCTAACGGAACTGTACTACTTCCGCGCCAAGCACAGCAGTTAGTCTCTGTTTTAACATAATATAACATCTGTCACATCTGTAACATATATTTTACAAACGGAAAACAGGTTCATGAAAATAGCTCTGAACTTGGAACACACATATATTAATAACAATATTGCCTCAGTACCTTTGGAACTACGCCCTCCGTACGGGAGAAGCTAACTGTTGTTAGTTCTTAAGCTAGCGAACATTACAGAATCAAACACTTCACTTTACCTCACTTTTATAAACAAGTGTAATCCTGCCGAACAGAACACGGCCTTATTTACTATTTAACCTCCGAATTACAATGCTGGTGCACTGAACTCACCTGTGGACAGATATAACAATTGTTCTGTTGAAAACGTGTTCTGTGGTGCTGGCTTCACGCAACCTCTAACGGAACTGTACTACCTCCGCGCCAAGCACAGCAGTTAGTCTCGCTTGTTGCGCCGCCACCCCTACTGGCGTAATGTGGTATTACATTAAGAACTAAACAATTATCCACAGTGCCATAAACAAAGTAACCAACATATAAACATCGGAACATTACAATAAAACAAATATGTCCAGGGTGCCACATAGAACTGTTCCTGCTGTATTTCTAGTCGTCATAAATCCAGAAACCTGTGACAAAGCAAATGAATGACGAACTCTCAAATTACAACCCCAAGGATGAATTAAAAATGCCCTTGATTATCTTTAATAGCTGAAACACATTTCTTAAGTGGTCAACTTGAAAATTTGGCCGTTACAGTGGAAAACAATAGGAGAGCGTGTTTTCAAACAATCTCTTGCTGGTCTTCGACCACAAAGAGATGCTATGAGCCAGTTTGATACTAAGGGCCAATTGAAATGTCACAGTCACCACATCAGATTATCCAGACAGCCAACAGAATCAGGAAGTAAATCAGTCTGGGGAGAAAGGTCATCTTACAAGCGGGTCTGTGTCTAAATTAACTGGCACTGCTAGCCGATCTGATAACAATGTTCCAGCTAGCTTGTTTACATGGACTGACAACAAAGAAAAAGGTGATTTCTCCTTTGGTAGATAGATTTGCCAAACAAGTGCATTGCAAGGAAGTTTGCTGTTGCAGTTATGCAAGAGCGTACGGCAAGAATTACTTAAGTACAGTCAGATATTGCTAATGATAATGCTTTAGCACAGTGCAATTATATATTTGTATGTTGGTAGAAAGGAGTTGTATAGATATTCATTCCTCCCATGACTCACCATTCAGTATACTGCTTGGAAAAGGAGACCACCTCCTCCCTTTTGCTCCTATAATTGTGACAAATGGAATCTTTTTTTAACAACTCAATTCAAATTCATTTGTTAAAGGGCCAGATTGGCGTCTAACTCAATTTGATCAAGCTACGTAAAAGCCACATTAGATTTCCTCTGCAACAAATGATGCTGTTTCTTTTGCCGGAGGCCCAACACAGATATCTGGGTCTGCTGCCTATGTTAATATGAACTAACTTCAGGCTTTGACAATTAAATTCCATGAATTTGTTTTTCCATTACTGTCGTCCAAAAATACTAGGTTGTGACCCGGTGTAGTAATGTGTTTATCTAAAGAATACCCAATGTAAGGGGGACAACACACAAACACGAACATATATCTGTTTTTCTGGTTTAATAGTCTGTTGTTGCTTGTCATTCACATTTGACTGCTGCCCTCCACTGTGGCGCTGCTGGCTGGTTTTCCGGCCTGTTCTGGAATGTTGCCGGCTGCTCAGCTGCCTGTTTATCTGAAATGACAGCCGATATCATCTAGAGGGAATTGCCATTTTGCTTTTATCATCGGTCGACCAAAAATAACCGCTGTTCTATCTTTGAGCTTTACTGAGGAGAGTTGTGGGGTGGGGGGGTGGTGTGTGTGTGTGTGTGGGGGGGGAGAATGCAGCTGACTTCAGTCAACTGTAATCTCCAAACGTTTTTCCAGAAATACATGAAGAATAAGCCTGTTGGATATGGGCCTCTGATATCCAGACTGGGGATGGTGTGCTGGAAGTGAAATGAAAGGGATGTGACAGGGGAGGCGAATCTGTCTCTTTGTTGGCTTCCATTCAATCAGTGACAAGTGTGAGCCGAAGAGTCTAAGAAACAAGCATACGGCCTCCAATCTCCCTCAGCCACACCAGCAGGCTTCACATCAGCACATTGTAAATACAATATATGGCCAACAATACATAACTGCTATCAGTCCACAGTAAATATGTACGTGACAGCGCATATAACTTCCGCTGTTATGTTCGGTAATAAACCAGCAGTATCTGTCTGACAGGTTTCGGAATCGGCCCGAGACGCTAACAAACGCATCGGGCATCCGCAAAGATGTCAGCCGACGTTAACGAGCGTCGCACGGCACATGCACGGCGCACTAAAGGGTCGTGCAGCAGGTTCAGAGTCGCCTCTTCAGCGCCTCGTCTGAGCAGAGCAGCTGTGTGTTCACAGCTCTGAAGTGAGAGGGAAGAGCTCATCACCGTTACGGAACTTTGGCGCACCCGGGCCCCGTCTCCTCCCCTCTCATCTGCTCTCATCTCCTCCCCTCTCATCTCCTCTCATCTCCTCCTTTCTCCTCCCCTCTCCTCCCCTCCACTCTCCTCCCCCTACCCTCCCCTCTCCTCCCCTCTCATCTGCTCTCATCTCCTCCCCTCTCATCTCCTCTCATCTCCTCCTTTCTCCTCCCCTCCCCTCTCATCTCCTCCCCTCTCCTCCCCTCTCCTCTCATCGCTTCCCCTCTCATCTCCTCCCCTCCCCTCTCATCTCCTCCTCTCTCATCGCCTCCCTTCTCATCTCCTCCCCTCTGCTCCCCTCTCTTCCCCTTTCCTCCCCTCTCTGCACCCAGGCCGCCCCAGCTCGACAGTGGCGCGGTCTAACAGCAAGGTATCGGAGACATGCCAACCACGTCGGCGCTCGACAAAGATGTTGAGCGTGTCTGAGGAGAGACACGCATGTGTGACAAAGGACAGTCGTGCTCCGGTTCCGTCAACGTTCCGCATCCGATGTGGTTGTGAAGTCTAGAGTCGTGTTTTTAAGCATATTTTGGGGGGAATATTTATGTATATATATTTTCTTTATATATATACATAGACTATAAATACATGAAAACTGTCTGTTACAGGAATTAACACTACTCTCAGCAGATCATAGTTAGCATGACAGGTGTCAAACAAAGCAACAAACCAAGATCCAGAGAGCAGCGGACAGCTGAAACCTGAGCAGGATCCTTATTTTCACAATCTGTTAACAGCGGCACGATGCGTGAGCCTGCTGCATCTGGGCCCCCGAAACAGAAAACAAACGGAGCAGTCGTCTCCGACAGGCTGACGATGTGAGGTCTAACGCGAGAGACGGCCCCGGGCTCCGGGCACCTGTAGGCGGACGCCGCTCTCTTCTCAGCGTGCCGCAGCAGGGCAGATCACGCTCGGATCAAAGAGGCTCGGGGCTCGGGATGTCAGAATGTTTAAATTAAAGTCATTCTCGGTAACTGAGGGTGAGATCTCTCTGGGGGGAAACTGGGTGTGAGTATGTCTGTGAGTGTGTCTGTGTGTGTGCCTGTGTGTGTGTGGTGTGTGTGCGTGTCTGTGTGCCTGTGTGTGTGCCTGTGTGTGTGTGGTGTGTGTGTGTGTGTGTATTTGTGTCTATGTGTGTGCCTGTGTGTGCCTGTGTGTGTGGTGTGTGTGTCTATGTGTGTGCCTGTGTGTGCCTGTGTGTGGTGTGTGTGTGTGTGCCTGTCTGTGTGTGGTGTGTGTGTGTGTGTCTGTGGGCATGCATGCAGCTGTGTGACTGTGATAAAGCCAGGGCCTGTGTCTGTGTGTGTGCTTGCTAGCTTGTTATCTGGCCTAACAAACCCAGCCTTATTCCAAAGTGTAGCTGCGTCTTTGATCCCAAGACTGCTGCTGCGTGTGTTTCTCTGCTACTTCCTGTCTGCAGTCTGCTTTGTGTTCCGTATCTTCCTTCTTTGTGATAGCTTTCCCTCCGTTAGGCCACACAACTTCTCTCTCTGTTTCCTGCTCTCTGCATCTCACTCCAACCCCCATCCCTCCTCCCTCATCCTCACTTTCTTCTCTTTCCCTTTCTCTCTCGTTCCCTCTCTCTTTCCCTTTCTATCAATGTTTATCTTCATCTCTCCGTTTCTCTCTCTCCTTCCCTCTCTGTCCCTTCCTATTTGTTTCTCTCTCCCTTCTTCCCTTCCTCCTTCTCTGTTTCTGACTCTGTCTATATATCTCTATCTTTCTCTTCTCTACCTCTTCATCTCCCGGTCTATCTCCCTCTTTCTCTTCTCCATCTATGTATGTGTCTCTGTATGTCTATCTCTCTGTGTCTCTGTAACAGGATTCCCTCCTGCTCCAGTGAATGTTTCCCTCCATTGCCTGGGAGCAAACGATTACTGTACCTATTGAGCCGCATTAGCGTAGCAGAGTGTACCCAATGCAATTACTATTTCTAATAAGCTGCCTGTGTTGGAGTTGAGGCGGGGAGGGGACGGAAGCCAGGGGCAAGGGAATAGGTTCCACATGATCAAGGAATTTAGACCTGAAAAGGAAAAGGACAGCTCAAATGTAATAGGTATTGAGGTAACGTTTTACATCTTAATGTAGGGTCATAAAGTGAAACATTGAAATGAGTTAAATCTGCTTTTTTTTTCAGGTGCTCTAGTGGATTCACGTCCCTTTAAGACTTATACAAGTCGCAAGGTTATTCGCTGCATATAAAGAGTGAAGTGTAACTAAAACGTTACCTTCATTAGTGGGCAGATCTGCCTCGACACAAACCCTTCTTGTTCTCTCTCCTCTTGCTTCTCGTCTCACCTTCCTCCTCCTCCTCCTCCCCCTCCTCCTTCACCTCCTACATTCTGCTCCTGCTATTGAGGAGGAAGAGGTGAAATTGTCATTCAGGAGAAATTTTCTTTTATTAAACACACAAAGACTTTACTTGGGCAAGTTGGTTTCCATGGAGACATACTGCACAGTGCGGTAATAAAACTCACTTGGACAGAAGATATAGACAGGGCATGACATCATGCCCCCTGACTGGTTCCAGAATTCACTGCGTAGTCTTAACAGTGCCCCTACTCTGCCTATTTCCTGTATAAAGTACTTGTTTTTCCGTCATTGATTGGGGGATAATTGGAAGCAGCTAATTGGTTGGCTAGAAGTGGTGGTGCAGGCAGTCTAGACTCAACCCCCATCTCAGGAGAGCGGGAGAGTGCCTGGCTTTTCCCACTTTTAATTAAAGTGCATTAAACACTGCTGTGCTCTAGGGCCTGGAGTTACGTTGGGGGCCACATGGCACAGGCAGGATCATGCACTAAACACAAACGCGCGCGCACACACACACATTGTTGTTGAAACGATCGTAAGGTCGGTCCCACACAGCGAACAGACGGCCATTCTGAGCCGACAGGATGTTTGTCCTCTCGGTGGTAGTTAGAACATTGGCTTGTTTCAGCACGCTGATAAGAACACACAGACACAGGCCAGCCAGTCCAGCACCACAGCACCATTACACCATGATTGGCTCTATTAGAGACATTAAGCAGTCATTTACATAATGCCTTAATCCCCTTTTCTCTCCCTCTCTCTCTCTCTCTCTGTCTTCCTCCCTCTCTCGAACTGTCTATCTCTCTCTCACAAACACAACACACACTTTTTCTCTCTGCCTCACACACAGACCACACAAATAACACGCGTTAACTCGATCTCTCTCTCCCTCCCTCTCCATCTTCCTCACAAACACAACACGATTTGTCTCCGCTCTCTCTCTCGCGCTCTCTCTCTCTGACAGTGGCTCTGTTTGTCGGGGGGTCAGGAGATACCAGCCAATCCCAGGTTAATAGCTGCCTCTTGGCCCGCACCATGTCGCAGACTGCTTAACAAAGGCTGATCCTCAGCCAATCTAGGAGCACAATGACCGAGCAGACAGCGGCGGGAAATTCCTGTATCTCCTCCTGAGCCACTGCTCGGTGCTAAAGGTTAATAGAATAATGAATTTCTCTAAAACCAATTGGCTCCTGTTCTTCGCAGTGTTTGTCAGCTGAGGGAAGGGCATTAGCATGCAGATGGCGGCTGGCGAGAGGATTGGCGTCCACGCCCTGGTAGAGGGAATATGAACCCGGAGGCGTTCAGCCCTCAGGCCGCTGCCAGCAGACAACACAAGTCATCCAGTCTGTTTATAGTACAGCTGTGTATGCTGCGCTCAGGCTGTCTCTGTGGTACAGCCCTCTGAGCAATCTCCTGCGAATGCGGTCCCTGATAGAACCATTTTTGCTCAGAGGAATTCTGGAAGCTCCCAAAGGGGCGAACGGGAGCTGTGTCTGTGTGAGTCCAGCCGCTCCTGCACCGCCCGCCTGCTGTAGGAAGGAGCTCTTCACAGAAGAAGTCTGGGTTCAAGATGTCCACGTCTCTCTGACAGTCTGGCTGATTCATTCAGCGTCTAACACAAATGTATTACAAGATCGGGGAAACAGGGCACACTTAAAAATCCAGCCTTTTTTCCACATCAAAATCTCCCAGGTTTTTCCTTCCACTCTGCCTGTTCTGATATTTCATAAATGATTTCATCCAATTATCTCTATGAAATGCAAAGATTTGCTCTGACGAGTGTTCCTCACCCCAGTAGACCCATGCTTCTCAAGACTCAGGCAGACTGGAGGCTTTACTATTTCTATTCTCCGCTTTATTTGGCTACTAATTAAACATAGCCTTCGGTATAGCCTCCAGGGAGCCTCTAGTGCTGTGATCTGAGAACGCCTGGGACTAATAATACCTCTATGAGCCACTCGCTAGCTCACAGGATCTGACAGCTCTGGTGCATCCCTCCACTACAGACCTGCTGGAAAACACCAGCCAAAGCACCAGTTCAGATCAGGCTGAATGGTGAGTTTAAATCAGGCTGGATGGTGAGTTCAGATCAGGCTGAATGGTGAGTTTAAATCAAGTTGGATGGTGAGTTTAAATTTGGCTGTATGGTGATTTCAGATCAGGTTGGATGGTGAGTTTAAATCAGGCTGGATGGTGAGTTCAGATCAGGTTGGATGGTGAGTTTAAATCAGGCTGTATGGTGAGTTCAGATCAGGTTGGATGGTGATCTTAAATCAGGCTGTATGGTGAGTTCAGATCAGGTTGGATGGTGAGTTTAAATCAGGTTGGATGGTGAGTTTAAATCAGATTGGATGGTGAGTTTAAATCAGGCTGGATGGTGAGTTCAAATCAGGTTGGATGGTGAGTTTAAATCAGGCTGGATGGTGAGTTCAGATCAGGCTGAATGGTGAGTTTAAATCAAGTTGGATGGTGAGTTTAAATTTGGCTGTATGGTGATTTCAGATCAGGTTGGATGGTGAGTTTAAATCAGGCTGGATGGTGAGTTCAGATCAGGTTGGATGGTGAGTTTAAATCAGGCTGTATGGTGAGTTCAGATCAGGTTGGATGGTGATCTTAAATCAGGCTGTATGGTGAGTTCAGATCAGGTTGGATGGTGAGTTTAAATCAGGTTGGATGGTGAGTTTAAATCAGATTGGATGGTGAGTTTAAATCAGGCTGGATGGTGAGTTCAAATCAGGTTGGATGGTGAGTTCAGACCAGGTTGGATGGTGAGTTTAAATCAGGTTGGACGGTGAGTTTAAATCAGGTTGCACGGTGAGTTTAAATCAGGTTGGATGGTGAGTTCAGACCAGGTTGGATGGTGAGTTTAAATCAGGTTGGACGGTGAGTTTAAATCAGGTTGCACGGTGAGTTTAAATCAGGTTGGATGGTGAGTTCAGATCAGGTTGGATGGTTAGTTTCAATTTGGCTGGATTGTGAGTTCAGATCAGGTTGGATGGGGAATAAACAGTCTTTAAATAACAGGTATGCAGCCTTGACAACACTTTCAAAAGACATTCAATCGGATCCGCCTTTTGCTCCATTCTTTAACAACCATCTGAAAAGATGCGTAATTCAGCATTAACTCTGCAAACACAGTGTTAGTCTTTGAAGCCATGCTGCAACAATAGCTCTAAAAGATCCAGACATTTGGAATGTCTGCTTGCTGGTGGTATAATGCGTCATTTATATTTTCTTAGAAACTCTACAATACTGTGGTAGTTAGACTGGTTTTATGTACAGACAAACCATATCCACTAAATTATTAACACTACTAAAACACCTTTTTGAAGTCCTGATGTTTCATGATTATACATTGTTGCACACATTGTCAGTAACACATACATGAGCCAGTGGTGAATAATTCAACCGCAAAGAAGCAATGTTTCAATAGCAGACAGACCAGCCTGTTATGCTGGCAGAGTTTCTGGTGAAACTCTCTGGCTTCACTGGGTCTCTGAACCCTGACCGGCTTTAAGAGGAGCATGACCTCCCCTGCAGAGAAGGAGGAACCAGCCTTTTAACCTCCTCTCACACAAACAGTCCAAATCAATTACTCTGGAGTGGCAAACATCGACATCGCTTCAAAGCTATCTGAGTGGGCCATTATAAACTACCCATTAAAGGAACACAGATTATGGTTTTTAATGGCAATTACATTTTCAATATTTCCATTTAGATTAACACCTTTGATCCCGCTGTCCAATTATCCTGTCCTATCCCTCCCCACGTGATATGATATGACAGCAAGTATATCAATTATGATGGTTAAGCAGCTATGAGGAAAGGAAAACAATAATATTCTCTTTAGGAAATGATTAATTACCCATCTTCTAGCGTGATTTTGAGAAGCTTAAAACCAATTATGAGAAAATTAACCATTATTTACACATGGTTACAGAGAGATAGCATGGAGTTATCTCTCGCCAAGGACAAGCGATGGTGAGATCCGTGGTTGACTAGACAGACTGTAGTAGAACTACACTTGGAAAGTGTTCATTTTAAATGTTTACCTGAGAGCTTAATTAACTGCTGCGAAGAGATTGGTTACAGTTAACACCTGTGAGATGGGCACACAGCAAACCGTTACGCAAGGAAAATATATTTTCTTATACTTGTATATGAAATGGCAATATATAAATGTAATTTAGTTTGTCTTCTATTAATATATTGAAAAATTGAAAATTTAGATTTTTAAAAAAACATTTTTTACGCTTTTATCCAAAGCGACTTCCAAGAGAGAGCCTTAATACAGTATGTAATATTACATGAGGAATTGCAGCTTTTCATATACAAGTATGCATACATTTCCTAATAAATGTACATGTAATGTAATATAAATATATATATATAAATGTTATCTTATATTTTAAAATTCATATATTGTATTATATATTGCTGAATATGTGACAGAAATAATTTTTATATTGGGCCAGTACATACACTGCATATATGTGTTCCCATATAAATACTAATGTATTGCATGATATAATGCATATATGTGGACACCTAATGAGAAAAAGAAAAAAAACAGACTAAGGGGTAATCAATACAAAATCTTAAATTCTGTTTTAAGTTTTTCTGTATATATTCTATGTTAAATGTTCCTATGTTAAACTGGAATACATCATGTTATTAACTTGTAACTATTGGCCTTCATTACACTGGAGTCGTAAAAAAGCAGTAAAACATAAATAAAACACTCAGTAAAACAAATTCCCGAACAAGGAAAGAAAAATGATCTTATCCTATTTAACAGTCCATCTTTGCTCTTATTTCTGCAATTCCTAGTGTGTGGATGGTGAGTTGGCATCGGCTTACTGAAAACATGTCCCCTAAAATGTAAATCAGATTCACCATTATTTATCTTTGTCAGTAACAACGCAAAATGCGATGTTTGGGTTTCAGTTTAGAGGTCAGCGTGAGGAAGCTGACTTCCTAGCCTAGCTCTGGTTTCATAACCCAGGTAAAAAGGCTCATGAGATTGCTCATTAAATGCAGATTTGTGAAGCAGATTAACACGTGTTGTCATATCTAGCTAAAAATAGCCTAGGTTTATAGATCCATAGCAAGAAGTAAACTTTGAGCTAATACTGATGGCTCAAAAGCAAGACGAACATTTTGACATGGGTGTTTTCTATATAGTCGAAATATTGAGGAAGTCTTAGGGGTGGGAAACGAATAAAGAATAAATATAAATGTGAGATTATAATACGTTGTGCTCTTGTAAAAGCCAAGCACACTAACTGGGGGAGTCAGGTGGCTCAGTGGAGGCCTCATGATCAAAAGGTTGTGAATTCGATTCCTGGCTGTGACTGCGATGTTTTGTCCTTGGGCAAAGCACTTCACCCTACTTGCCTCAGGGAGAATGTCCCTGTTCTTGCTGTATGTCACTTTGGATAAAAGCATCTGCTAAATGAATATTTATTTATTATTTATTACTAACGGCGTTCTTCTAGGGCTATGGGCAATGAGCAAAAAAACACTGACTTCCGTTTTTGTCTTTGCAGTAGGCCCTGTATTGTTTCATATGTACCAATATGACTGTACAAGGTCCATGCATATTTTATGGTTTATTGAACAATAAATGCAGTATTTATGTCTTAATACATTTAGACAATGTTTCAATATACTGTCATATATTTTAAATGTGTAAGGGAAGCTCTTTGCCTCAGACCACCTACATAACATACACAGGTGCTGCGCTCGCTAAGGACCTCCACCTGCTCAAACTTCTAAAAGAGAAAATTCCATTAGGAAAAATGGAGTTCCCAGTGCTTCGGTATTCTTGCCAGATGTCAGTGTGGGGACATAAATAATATGAAGGTGTCTTCCTCACAAGTGAGCATGAGGAACTTCTTCTCTCTGCCTCAAAAGGGAGCACAGGAGTGAAACCCTGTATCTGTGAGGAAGGGGGGGTGGCGGTTAACCTATATCTGTGAGGACGGGGGGGGGTGGGATGGGATCCTATATCTAGCTATTAGACAGGCGCTCCGACTGGCTAAGTGTAATTCAATGACAGTTGGATCAATGTGGGAGGATCAGTGGAGAAGGTAGCAGACACAGGCATGTGGCACCACCGTTTACCCCCGTCTGGCCTGACAGAGGAGGACACCCATCCGTAGGGAGGGTTCAACCTGTCTGTCTGCTGACTTAGCCCAGACCTAGCCCAGACTTAGCCCAGACCCAGCCCAGACCTAGCCCAGACTTAGCCCAGACCTAGCCCAGACCTAGCCCAGACGTAGCCCAGACCTAGCCCAGACTTAGCCCAGACCTAGCCCAGACTTAGCCTAGACCTAGCATGACTTAGCCCAGACCTAGCCCAGACTTAGCCCAGATCTAGCCCAGACTTAGCCCAGACCTAGCCCAGACCTAGCCCAGACTTAGCCCAGACTTAGCCCAACCACCAGAGAAGTCTCCTGTTCTTGCATGCGTTTCCTCTCCAGCAGAGCTTCTTTGTGCGTGGTTTATGATAACAATTTAATGAAACGCTGGTTGAATACAAAGATCAAGTCCTGTTATAAAGCATTCAGTAGAACTCCTCCAACTCGCCCAAAGACTTCCTTTTAAGCCAGGCTACAAAGAATTTCATTGAAGGTCAACTTTTTATGTGTCGCAGACTGATTCCCAAACAAATTACTTGTGGCCTTTAAAGTTTACAGCCTTAATGCAGCTGTTCCCTCAGCTGCCACCAGCCAGGAGAGCTCTCTGTGCTTTTATAATAACGATCGGATCACCCAGGGAGACCACTTCACCAGCTGATAAAATCTACTCTCAGAAATGGAAATGTTAATTAAGCCCTCATTTAGCGACATGGTCACTGTGTGCGCCTGCAGTACAGAGAGATCTGTCCAGCTGACCTTGTCAGCCACTCAATCACAAAACAACAACAACATCAACAACAGGCAAAGCCATTTGTTGACATTACCATGATCTTAGCATGACCTTACCCTGACATTACCCTGACATTATCTTATGTACCCTGCATTACCATTATTATATGCATTATTTATCATTCTCATACCCTGTCAGCACCTTGTAGAATCATTACTCGGCGTATCCCGGACAACCTTGTCACTGTCTGGCTGCATGGTTGAAACATCATTTGATCAAACGATATGATTTGCGATGCAGACCCAAAGTGAGCTGTGAGTGTAACATATGCAGCATGGCGTGTGTGAGAGATCGCGGACATCTGGGAGGATTTGGGAGCCTTTGTGAGTCTGTTCATGCATGTGTTTGTTTTGAGCATTCTAAGCAGGGGAGAGCGGTATTGTGTGGGAGGAGGCAAGAAGGCTCTCCAACTGTCTGGAGGCTACTTCATCTTCAAGTCTCTCGGTAACCACGGAGATGTGGAGACAAGAAAGCTTGATATTCAGCACATCTGAATCTGTCCTTCTTTTACAGAAAATCACCCAGCGGACAAACCAAACTATCTCCATCACGGAGACAGCACAGGGCCTGTCCTTCTGCATGGAGACAGCTCAGGGCCTGTCTGTCGGCACGGAGACAGCTCAGGGCCTGTCCTTCTGCATGAAGACAGCTCAGGGCCTGTCCGTCGGCACGGAGACAGCTCAGGGCCTGTCCGTCGGCACGGAGACAGCACAGGGCCTGTCCTTCTGCATGGAGAGGTAAAGTAGGTTCTGGGGACAGGTGGAAGATCCTGGTGCTCGGCAGGCAGCAGCCAATGAGACGTGATGTAGCAACGTGTCCGGTGTCACACAAGCCCCTGAGTCATCACAGGCTGTGACTAATACTACACCATAGCCTGCTCTGCTGGAAGGCAAGGCTCTGCCAGAGCTGATACAAGGAGAAAGGGAGGGAAAGAGAGAACTAGAGAGAGAGAGAGAGATACAGAAAGATAGAGGGAAAGAAAGAAAGAGTTAGGGTTACGAAAGACAATGGCGATGAGACAAACGAATGGAAAGAGGAGAGTGAGGGATGAGGAAAGGCACGGAGAAAGAGATTTAGGAATGTGTGAAAAACAGCGAGAGAATGAGGGTGGGGGATGAGAAAAAAAGGGTAAAAAGATAAGTGGGGGTTAGAGAGGGACACAGACAGATAGAAATAAAGAGAGAGAAGAAAGCACACATGACAATCCTCCTTCCTCCCAGCCCCCCCTGAATTCCTTCTTAGAAAGAAGAATTCATTCGGACTAAAACATTCTTTTGCATATCTCTAGTATATACATTTTAAGGCACAGACAACAGACCTTGGAATAATATCTACTTTATTCATTTCAATTCAACATTATTCTGTTGACAAATGTTGGTGTAAAAACATATTTTTATTATCTAAATAACAATACAATAGGATACATTTCACTATAAAAACAGAACTGTATGTTACAATAAATTCTGCCAGTGGATTATAAATATGTCTAGTTTACAACATGTACAATTTCTCTAAAACTAGAGGATTATGCAGCCCAACACCTGAGCTACCTAGGACAGGAATCTAACACAGCTCCACAAAGACCTACCAGGAAGCTAATGCTAACTAGATACCTGGCTAACACACCTACTCTCTAGGTCAACCAACAGACTTTATCCCTTAGCCTGTATGGTTGGCAGGCTAACCCACACTACCCAGATGACAAATGCGTAGAGAGTGGTTGTCCGGTCTGCAGAGGTGACACTTGTGCAACAACGCTCTGCACAGTAGCAATCACAAAGACTGATAATTCCACTTGATTTCAAACAGGGAAAACGCTTACAAGCTACCTAGACTACTACCACACAACATGGTTACATGTTGTTGTTTAGAATTACAGGGTTTAAACTGGATAGGTCATCTCCTTCACTAAGACACATTTCATTGCGTGAATAAATGCTTGGATTCACATTTCTTAAGGGGTCTCCCTTCTGAACACAGGAGTACAATGTTTAGAATGCATATCACCTACACAAAGGGTTATATTTGAGTTATATTGTGCTTGTGTTCATGATGAACCGGTATTGCATTCTAGAGGTGTTGGATTTTATGGCAGACATCTACAGACTGTAGGTTGTATCTGCACCTCTCTTGATGTTTCAGTAGTACTCCATCTTGGCTTTCTCAGAAGGGATTGTGTTAGACGGAACAGTAATAATAAAAAGCACTTAGCCCCTGAATTGTACATATAGTCTCCTCATATCCTCTTCTATGTCTACTGTGCACTTCAACAATCAAGTCTACGGTTAAACTCAAAAGACTCTGCATCTTGCTTTCTTGTTTGCCTCAATTCCCTGTGAAACAAGATAAGTGACTCTGGCTGGCTAGGACATGGGCTTCAGGGGGAGGAAAGTGCATTGCTAGAGGAGGGAGGTTTGGCTAGAGGAGGAGGCGTGGCTAGAGGAGGGAGGCGTGGCTAGATGAGGGAGGCGTGGCTAGAGGAGGAGGCGTGGCTAGAGGAGGGAGGCGTGGCTAGATGAGGGAGGCGTGGCTAGAGGAGGGAGGCGTGGCTAGAGGAGGGAGGCGTGGCTAGAGGAGGAGGCGTGGCTAGAGGAGGGAGGCGTGGTTAGAGGAGGGAGGCATGGCTAGAGGAGGGAGGCGTGGCTAGAGGAGGAGGCGTGGCTAGAGGAGGGAGGCGTGGTTAGAGGAGGGAGGCATGGCTAGAGGAGGGAGGCGTGGCTAGAGGAGGAGGCATGGCTAGAGGAGGAGGCATGGCTAGAGGAGGGAGGCGTGGCTAGAGGAGGAGGCATGGCTAGAGGAGGGAGGCGTGGCTAGAGGAGGGAGGCGTGGCTAGAGGAGGAGGCGTGGCTAGAGGAGGGAGGCGTGGCTAGAGGAGGGAGGCGTGGCTAGAGGAGGGAGGCGTGGCTAGAGGAGGAGGCGTGGCTAGAGGAGGGAGGCGTGGCTAGAGGAGGGAGGCGTGGCTAGAGGAGGAGGCATGGCTAGAGGAGGGAGGCGTTGCTAGAGGAGGAGGCATGGCTAGAGGAGGGAGGCGTGGCTAGAGGAGGGAGGCGTGGCTAGAGGAGGAGGCGTGGCTAGAGGAGGGAGGCGTGGTTAGAGGAGGGAGGCATGGCTAGAGGAGGGAGGCGTGGCTAGAGGAGGGAGGCGTGGCTAGAGGAGGGAGGCGTGGCTAAATGAAGAGGCATGGCTAGAGGAGAAGGCAGGGCTAGAGGAGGAGGCGTGGCTAGAGGAGGGAGGCGTGGCTAGAGGAGGAGGCGTGGCAAGGATGTTGCTTACAGGTAAGGAAGTGGGCGTTGCTAGGCGAGGGGGCTTGGCTAGCATGTGAATTGCAGGGAAGGGGGCGTGGCTAGATGAAGGGGCGTTTCTAGAACATGGGTTGCAGGGGAATGAGGGGGCGTGACTGCACCAGAGATGGGTAGAGGGGAGGGCCCGGGAGTGGATGAAAGGTGAGGGTCATAGGGTGCAGACTAGGGGGGGGCACCACAGACAGTTGAGGCGGAGCAGGAAAGGGAGGAGGCGGGGCCGGCGGAGGGCAGACTTGAGGGTAAAGGGGAGGCTGGGGGGGAAGGAAGGCAGTGTGGTGTTGGAGAAGGGTGATGGAACCAGAGGTCAGGTGGACAGGGTGAAGCATGGGGGGCGGAGACACGTGGACAGGTGAACCTGGGAGGACGCCCTTGATCTTGGCAGGAAACACCTGCTGGAGAAGGTGTCTGTGGGTGTGGATCTGAACCAGACAGCCATGCCTCTCCACTCCTGGGCCCCTCTCACCCTGGGGGAGGAAACATGGCCTAGCATATGGGCTAGCCGGGGTAGCATAGGGGCTAGCTGAATTAGCATAAGGGTTAGATGGGGTAGAGTATGGGTTAGCTTGATTAGCATATGGGCTAGCTTGGTTAGCATATGGGATTGCTGAATTAGCATATGGGCTGGGTGCTCTATGGTAGGGGCTAGCTGACCTGTGGTAAGTGCAAGCAGGGCTTGTGGCTCTGTGGAAGGGGCTAGATGGCCTTTGGTAGGGGCTACATGGTCTTTGGATGGAGGGGGTGGGTAGTTGCTGACTGGGGATACTATGTTGACCGGATCTGTCCAGATTAAGGGTTTGAACCAACCGGGAGACAGTTCCTTTTTCAGGAGGACTTCCACAGTCTGCCCCAGGTTCTCTTGGCTGGTCTATATCCCTGTCTTGGGTGGAGTCAGGTGAGGCTGGAGAGGGGTCGACAGTCACAGGTAGAGAGGGGGTAGATAGAGAGCTGGTTTCTCGCTGTGAGGAGCAGGCTGGGGATACCACACTATCCTGTGGCGCAAGCTGGGCACTGGAACTGCAAAGTGATTCTTCAAGATGAAGGCATTTTGTGGTTGTGTTCACTGGGTCTCCCGCGTTTCTATCAAGCTTTGTCTCGGAGTCCTGGAGAGGCGGAGAGTTCAGAGGTCTGCCACTGTGCATCCGTGGTCTCTTCCGTTGATGGGGGCCGTCCTGACAGCAGACACATCCCGATGCCCCAGCTTCAGGACATGCCCCCATCTCACCGGACCCCTCCGACCCTATAACCCCCCCGCCGGCCCCCAGCTTAGTCACAGCTCCCTCTAGACCACAGGAGCCCTGGGCTTCCAGTCCTGACCCAGTCCTGACCCCACTGTCCTCTTCCATTTGGGGTCGGGTTGCACTCCGCTTTCTCCCCACGGTCAGCAGTGTCTGTCCTTGCGTACTGTGTATCCCCACCCCTTCATCACACAAACGCTCTCCTCTCACATGGGACTGTGGAGGAGGTGTTCTGTGGTTTGGGCTCTTGAGGCACCCTTGTAAGTATGGCTGTTGCGAGGGCGCCGGTTCTAAATCCCTCGGTTCTCGATCTGTTTGTTCTTCTCTGTCCGGTATAATCTTTGTCTGTGGTTCCGCTGTCAGTTTAGGGTCAGTTTGAGTGTCTATCTGTGCAAGTTCTGACTGCATTGGTTCTGTCAGCTGAGATTCTTTCAAACTTGTTTGTGTCTGTGATGAACCTGTCTGTAGTTCTGTCAGTAAATGCTCTCCCCTGTGGTTTCCCAGCACCTGGCCCGTGTTTACGGAAGTCTCATCAGAAAGACTTCCTGCTGGCTCGTTTAGATCTCCCGCTGGGCGCTGTCTCATGCTGCCCCCCTCCTCGGCCCAGCCTGCCCCAAGCCTTCCCCCCTCCTCCTCCTCTTCCTTCTGTCCTCCTTCCTCCTCTTCCTCCTGTCCTCCTTCCTCCTCTTCCCGGTTCTCCTTCTGCTGCTGCTTCTCCTCCTCCTCCTTCTTCTCTCCCTCCTTCTCCACCTCAGCAGTGGCAGCAACGCTCTGAGCTGATTGCTTTGACTTGTCTAATGGCTGCACTTGCTGTGAAGTGGGGCTTCTAAATTGGCTATCAAGTCCCCCCCAACATTCTGCTCGTCTCTGAAATGCGCAGCAATTCCCTGCATCTCTCGCCCCTCTGTCGGAATCCTCCTGCCTCTCTTCCTGTCTTCTCCTCCTCCTCCTACGCCGCTTCTTCTTCCTGTGGCTCCTGTAATGGCGGCCGTCTCTGCTCCTCCACCTCTCAGCTCGTCTTGGGCACGAGTGACTGTCTGAATGCTCACATCTGCTGAGGGAGGCTTGGTGCTTCAGGAGAACGTTCTCTTGGCACGCGTTCCTGGCTGGACTGAGGTCCTGGTCGAGGCACGCCTCTTTGCCATCTCGGTCCACGTCTATTGGTCCCTCCGGGCTGGCGTCGGACTTCCCTGCCAATAAGGGGGAAGACTGAATCGTCCGTCCCTGAGAGGCCCTGAAGTCAAAGAGAAGGGGGTTGCAGCTGTAAGACAAGCAGGGCTGAGTCTGGGTGAAGCTCAGCATCTCTGATGGCCACTGGAGCACCGTGCTTCCGTCCCGGCTCACTACTGAGGAGAACGGCCTGCTGGGTCTGGAAAGAGGCTGGCTGTGTCTGGGCAGAGGCTGGCTGGAGTTCAAGATAGGCTGGCTGGGTCTGGAGATAGGCTGGCTTGGGCCGAAGGGCGGGTGACTGGGACTGTTGAAAGGTGAGCTTGTCAATCTCTGTAGGTCTGGGCTACGGGGAGAAGAGCATGGAGACTCAGAGGGGATCGTCACCAAAGAAAGGTTGACTGGATGATTCTCCTCCCCTGGCAAGCTGTCCTCTTCTCCAGGGACAAGCTCTATGGTCTCCTGCCTCTCTGGTTCTAGGGTTTCCTGGCTGCTCTGCAGAGAGCTGTGTGCTATCAAGTCCTCTGAGCCCGCTGTGAGAGCAGTGGTGGCGCCAGCCTCAGAGGCTGCGGTGTTGCTGTTGGAGAGAGCTGGGGACGGAGGGAGGTTGAGATGATTGGCTCGTTCCCCAGAGCACGACACAGGAGCACACATTTCAAGGTCCGGTGCGTCCCATCCTTGAGATGGCCCATGACCCCCGACCCCTGCCTTGCATCTGTCTGGAGAGAGGGCAGGGTGAGCGAGCTCATTGTTTTGTATGTCAGCGTCATCCCTGCGGTCGAATCCTGTCTCCCCAGTGTCTCTGCTGTGGTCAAGGCGTGTCTCCTCAGTGTCCCTGCTGTGGTTCACTACAGGGGAGGAGAGGATCTCCATGAAAGGCAGGGAGAGTCTCTGTCTTCTGGCCCAGTCTCGAGTCCCCTCCTCTCTGCTCTCGCAGAACACAGCAGCGGACGGCTCCAGCCTCAGAGAGGCTCTCTTGGGCAGAGAGATGGAGAAGGCCACCTTGCGTCTGGATGTCTGCCTCTTGGCCTTGCCGCTGGAAGGCCACGAAGCCTGTCTGCTGCAGCAGCTGCAGCTGGAGGAGGGGCTGGTGGAGGACTGGGTGTGGAGCCCCGCCCCTTGGAGGGAGGGGTTCTGGCAGTCTGTGGGCCCATCCAGAAGGGGGTCTCTACTGCACGCCTCCACGTGGAAGGTGTCTCGGGTGCAGGTGTGCCAAACGCTGCTGTCCACTGCCACAGTAGTTGACTTGAACTTGGGGCCACTCCCTGGAGCACTGAAAGAACAAGGATATAAGACAGTCAGAGACCTTTCAGCATTTTTCAAAATTTTGCTTGGTTACTTTGAACAAAACAAAGCCGGTATCGTGCCATTGTAAATGACATGCTGGCTTTCTGGATTCAGGGCCTCATCATCAGCGTCATTGCTAGTGTGTGAAGTTCAGCAATGCAAGCTGTCGTTTTTACGTCTCTTCAGTGCTGTGACTAACGCTGCTGCCGGCTTATTGCCAGTACAATGAGGACCTCCCTTTCTGTGTTCATACCTTTTATACAGAACTGTGAGGTGGCATTAAGGGTCAACATTTCCATTTTGAACATGCTGAGGAAAAGGGACTGCAGAGAAACCAATGCATCTTACTCCGTTAAACTGCTGCAAACGGTCTTGTTGTGTGCCTGGTGTCTACTCTCTCTATAATGATGCCACCCCCAGCTCTGCTAGCTAGAATGCCGGCTGTTCCAAACCATCCCAAATACATCCTTCTGCTTGCTGGCTCCCTCTATCCCCTGTGCTTGAGAACGTATTGGCTGTTCCTACCATGCCGCCTCCCTCCTCTGCTCTGCTAGCTGGTGCAGCCGACGCAGCGCCCTCTCCTGCTTCCTGTCGTCCCTGCGGCTCCTGGACGCCACATTCCTGGCGAACTCTCGCTGTTTCAGCTCCTTCAGCCTCTGTGTGGACACAACACGCACATGTTAGCATATAGTAGCATGTAGAATCAGTCCCCACATCTGTTATTATATAGCAGCATGTCCAATCTGTCCCCACATCCTTTAGCATATAGCAGCATGTCCAATCAGTCTCCACATCTGTTAGCATGTAGTAGCATGTCCAATCAGTCCGCACATCCTTTAGCATGTAGTAGCATGTCCAATCAGTCCGCACATCTGTTAGCATATATCAGCATGTCCAATCTGTCCCCACACCTTTAGCATAAAGCAGCATGTCCAATCTGTCCCCACATCATTTAGCATATAGTAGCATGTCCAACCTGTTCCCACATCTTGTGTAACAGTGAACTGTTAAGCTATTAGCACCTGTTAGCATGGATCTTACTGAAAGGTGTTAATTGTATGGAAGTCCTAAGAGGACTTTCATGCGTATATTTAGATTTTGTTAAATTGCATTTGTTTCCTCGAGATCTCAAGTTATTTTTGGCATATTTATATAACAAATTGTGTTTTCCCAAGGTAGCAGGATCCTTTTCTTGAGATCTCAACATAAAGGAACTTTGTTTTCGCAAGCGAAAATGAAAAGATAGTTTGGTGTATTAAATTATCGCAGGAATCATCATTCATTGTCAGAGCTGGAGGGAGGAAAATATTGATCAGCATCACAAATCTCTTCAATCAAGCCCTGACAGTTAGGCACAAATGGTTTTGTGCCATACTGTTTCAGATAATTACAGGGACTCATCTAAGCAGACACTTAAAAGTCTTCAGAAAGGCAGTCTGCAATACAGTACCCAAACACACATTAACATACCCAAACACACACTGAGGCACACTTGACAAATCTGAGAAAATTATCTCGTCATTTCAGGAAAATTACATTAGGTAATTTGAGATCATGACAAATTATATCTTGCAAAATCAAGTTAAATTATCTCATCATTTTAGTAAAATAGCAGACGATTGAAAGTGTGACTACCTGACCTTGTAGGGGTTCAGTTTTAATATGCATCACATACCTCATACACCGTTTATCACCAAGGCTACATAGTATTCAGTATGATTACATGGATTGAAGCTATTGTCCATATAGTATGTCCGTAAAATGAGGCTGCATACTGTGTATATATGAGATTATAGACTAAGTAATTATAGGCTCCGTGCTACAGATCTGTATGACTGTTACAACTGGATGGTTAATACAAACAGTAGCACAAAAACCGCAACAGTGGATCGTGATCTCAACACTGTGCCTAACAATTCTGCATTGCGATGTCAATAGTGTCTTATGAACTGAGTGAAAGTGGAAGGTGACGTCTCCGTATTGTGATGTGCTGCGCAGCGGTGAAGATAAGAAATCTCAGAGCCGTGAGCTAATAAAGGTATTTCACAGCAACTTCATGCTTCATCGAATCTATTTTCTGCCCAAATAGAAACTGGATTCAGCTGAGATGGCTAAAGTGCATGAAATTGTCCTATTTACTCCAGATCAAACTTGCTGATATTAATTTGCATTTGTTTCCCTCGGATGGGTGCTATCTGATACAGGGTTGCCTGGTGGAATCACTTCCAGGGTGTGATGTCACAGACAACTGAGGGACCAGTAATGGACCTGGTTGAAAGATTGAATAACTCGATTGTGTGCACAGACACAAAGTTGACAAGTCAAAAAACTGTTCACACAGTGACGATGTAGGTTTGAAATAAGCCAAAACAGCCAGTATTTTAAACCCACTGAGAAGTAATGTGTTGACCTTATACACTGAAAGACACATTTTGAGGGATGGAGAAAAGAATGTGTTGTACACAATGCTGGTAGTAAAGTAAAAAAAAAAAGACTAGGAAGTAATGGCAATCTCTTACAATAACGTTTCATTTTCCACACTAGTCAGTGTGCTGTTCCATGCTGAGCTGTGTGCTGAGGGAGCTGTTTGTTAGCCAACCCTCAGAAAGGTTTTTCTATGCTGGGATTGCTGTTGTTGTGTACTCTACCTGGCAGTATGTTTATAAACAGTGGTGCTCAACCTCACTGTGCTAAAGCCTGCTGCTCTGTGACGATGTGTGGTGGTGTGTGGTGGCGTGCTAGCCGTAGCCCTGCTAGACAGTCAGGCTGGGTGGATATAAACAGAGTTGCATCCTGCAGGATGCCCCGGGAGATACTAACATTAGCTATTCCTGTCATGTTGAGACCTGTTAGACACAGTTCAGTAACACTCTGACCTTCCTGTTTGAGGAGGCTGCCGTAATTGTATTTCCCCTGGCAGGGGAGAAGGAGGGGGAGGAGAGGGGAGGAGTGGAAGAGAGGGGGAGAGGGAGGAGTGGCGGAGAGGGGGAGGAGGGGGTTAGAGGGGGAGGATTTATGTCAAGCGTATGTAGTCTCTACTTGACATCAGGTAGGCTGACCTCTGGCACTGACCTGGTCTGCCATTCGGGATATTAATAGAATTTCGTATGACTGCAGAAATCACTACTAAAATCCAGTCTCTTTTGCTGTGTAAATTTCAGAACTAAATTGCTGGTGAACATGCCACACTTGGTCAATTTCTGAAAAGCTATCAGAGACTGACAGAGATATTAACTAAAGCCTGTGACAGTTTAGATGGATACTGTTGCCGCAATAAAAAGGCCACCTCAGTACCGCACATTAATGAAACGGCTCTCAACGGGAGCAAGGGATTGTACCTCACATCTATCATCTGATTGGTTGGTGGCCCGAAACAGGAACAGCAGAGGTCTAAGCAGAGCAATAACCTCATCTATGAAGCTCCAGGAGGCAGAGGGCAGGGCAGGAGGGAGGGCGGGGGAAGATAGAAGGGGAAGATCAGAGGGCAGAGAACAGATAAAGGGCTGAGGACAAGGGGCAAGGGGAGCGCAGGGAGGGAAGCCATGGGGCGGGACCAAGGATGTGAGGTTGGAGGGAAAAGGTTAAAGTGGAAATAATGGGCCAGGAGGAGGGTAGACTGGCGACATGGACCGTGCTGCTGTGTTTCTGTTTATCTTCAGGGAGAGAGCTGGTGCGCGTCTGTGTGTGTGTGTGTGTGTGTCAGCGTGTGTTTGTCACTGGACGTTTTGGCATTCAAAGGTGTGTCTGTCTTGCCGGCGTGTATCTGGCTGTCAGAATCCCCGACCGTAATACACCATTCGCCTCTCCCGCTGTTGTGTTCAATAGCCTTGTCACGGTGCAGGGGTGGAGAAGGGAGCAGTCAATAGTGCGCTGAGCCCTGCTATTGACAGCAGGCCAGACCCCCGAGACACTTGCTATGCAGCAGGCGTGAGCAGCGCAGGAGACAGGGTCAGCACTCGTATCAAACAAGAGGACAAAAGCTGGAATTAAATCTTTAGCTCTCCATTAGCCGCGATTCGAGAAACTGTCGGCTCGCGGCTATCGCTGGATTAGCACGTGTCAGGATGGGAAAAGTGGTGCTGTTCGGTGACGACGGGCAGAGAAAAGAACAGGCATCAGGCCCCTGCTGAGGTCATTGTGCTGCAGTGTAAGTCGCTCTGACTGTGCGGTACGTCGAGAGAGAGGTGCTTTATGGTCTTAACATCGGTGCACAGTCAGAGAGCTGTGGTAGGGTTATAAATCACTCCAGAAAGGACGACCTGAAGAAAGGCCCCTCTGTATGAAAAGCAGTTCAGTCCTATTAAAACCAACAATGACTTCAAAACCGTTCCGACTCCATTTTGTGACAGCTTCAGAGGTCCACATCAGACTCCTTTAGAATTGCGGAACGTTTGCTTTGTTACAAGTCTCACATTTCCTCCAGCCAACGCAGGAAGAGAGACAGAGAGAGAGAGAGAGAGAGAAAAGACAGAGTGCGAGAGACAGAGAAAGAGAGCAAAGACAGAGTGCGAGAGACAGAGAGAGAGAGCAAAGACAGAGTGCGAGAGACAGAGAGAGAGAGAGAGAGACAAAGAGCAAGAGAGACAGAGAGAGAGAGAGTTGGCGACACGACAACAAACGCTAGCTAGATGGGGCTGTTGGCAAAGCGAGGGTGGATGTTACCTGTTTATGCGCGTGGTCGTAGGAGTTGATGTGGTTGTCAAACTCCTGGTGTTTCAGGTACTGCTTGTCACACAGCTCGCAGTAGAAGTTGGCTCTCAGGTCCTCCAGAGCGGACGCCATCGTCCTCTCTCTCTCAGCGTAGTCCTGAGACACACACACACGTACGGCGGGTCAAACAGACTGTCACACACACCGGTTGCCCACAAAGCTTTGTTGCTACATTTGCTATAGTGGTGTAATGGTTTACTGGGGTTCTCTAGAGATGGAGACTGAGGTTATGTAACTTGAGACTTAGACACTAGTTCTTGACTGAGGTTATATATGTACTGTATATATTGAGGTACTGTAGGTACAGAGGTTTTTTAAGGCACAGAGGGTCTCCAGGTAGAGACTTAGGTTCTCTAGGTTCTGTAAGTACATAGGTTATCTGGGTAGAGACTGAGGTACTGTACTCTAAAGAGCCATTGACATGACTGAAGACAATCACAGGAAAGACAGCTGCTTCTACACGCTCCTCCAGGCAGCAGGAGAGACCCACCATCATGGCTACATGGCTGCTTCCAGAGACTTCCGTGTCTGTATCATCCAATCAGAAGTCACAGTCTCCTGACGAATGGAAACGGCTATAAAACATCTATCTGTCAGGTTGTAACACATTCCCAGAATACTCATCACTGGTGTTTATATTCACCATTTGTTACAACAAAGTTAGCAATGTTGCGCTTTGATATCACGGACCCCCTCCCTCCAACCAAATCTAGTTGTTTGGGTGGGATCCCCGTTTTCACTTTTGATACATTCTTTATTAAATATTGATTTATACCAAAACGGGGAACAGACCATCTTCACCGTGAGCAAATCATTTCTCACATGGAACAATTGTGTCGATGCTTAGGCTTGATGAAAACTCAGCAATGCACATTCAGCAGGATAGAAGGATCCACTAAATCCGTATTCCCAGAAGACCTGTTCAAACATCCTGTGGCAAAACAGACAGGAAGCCCATTCATGATCTACATCAATTTGATAGATAACTCGCCCAAGGACCAGCATTGCGCTGTGACCAAGACACTGACGAAACACACGCACAGGCAAAATAGAAAATAATAACCAACATTCTCTATAGACAGGAGCCTCCATGATTTTATTATCTGGAACATAATTCAATGCTTCGTTTCTCTCAGAGAAAGGAGATGAGACCAGGGAAGCCCAGATGGATCTTGAGAAGAGCTTCCACGCGCTTTAAGCTTCTCTGGAGGCTTTTTCTGTTGTCTCACTTCAGACCCTCAACTGTAAAATCTGCGGTACTAATCTGATCAGACAGAGTTCTTTGAGGATGGGCAGATTAGCTGTGACACTGTTTTTCCAACCGACCCCCCCAAAAAATGACTCATCGCTTTCATCCGGTATCCTTTTAGAATAAGCCTTGAATCGGGTCTCTCAGAACCAGCACAGAGGGCCTCTAGAGATCTGTGGACCTGAGTTCTACGTTCTGCGTTCTACGTTCTCTGTTCAGCGTGCTGTATTCTCTGTGGGTGTCAGAACCGTGGGAGCATGAGAACAGAGTGAGAGCAATTAAACAACAACAAAAGAGAGATGGTGTGAAGCTGTGAAGTCAATTGCCTGACAAATAAAGCTAATCACAGTAGGTGTGTATATTTGTGTCAGTGTCTACATATGTTGAAGAAGTGGTTGGAGTGGGCCCAGTAAGGTTATGGCCTGCCGAGACAATTGCCCAGCTACACAAACAACACACACACACACACACACACAAGACCATGGGGACGTTGGACTAATTCAGTTTGTCATTAGCCAGCATCATAGTTAGTCTGCTTCAGAGATGTCCAGACTCAGTGTTAGCCTGCCTCAGTGTTAGCCTGCCTCAGTGTTAACCTGCCTCAGTGTTAGCCTGCCTCAGTGTTAACCTGCCTCGGTGTTAGCCTGCCTCGGTGTTAACCTGCCTCGGTGTTAGCCTGCCTCAGTGTTAGCCTGCCTCGGTGTTAGCCTGCCTCGGTGTTAACCTGCCTCGGTGTTAACCTGCCTCGGTGTTAGCCTGCCTCAGTGTTAGCCTGCCTCGGTGTTAGCCTGCCTCGGTGTTAACCTGCCTCGGTGTTAGCCTGCCTCGGTGTTAACCTGCCTCGGTGTTAGCCTGCCTCGGTGTTAACCTGCCTCGGTGTTAGCCTGCCTCGGTGTTAGCCTGCCTCGGTGTTAGCCTGCCTCGGTGTTAACCTGCCTCGGTGTTAGCCTGCCTCGGTGTTAGCCTGCCTCGGTGTTAGCCTGCCTCGGTGTTAGCCTGCCTCGGTGTTAGCCTGCCTCGGTGTTAGCCTGCCTCAGTGTGAGTGTGAGTTTTAGCTGTCCTTCCTAAGCTGTTTTCACAAGGTGTGTCAGTTTGCGCAGAACTCTGCCCGTCTGTCTGCCTTGTCTCCAAGGTGTGCACTGCTTTTATAAATCACAGTAATTGTATTGCTCTCCTGACTCAAACAACATCCACACCAGGACTAACGAGCTATTATATTCTTATTGGGCAGTGGGAAACCCTGTCATATTCTCTAAGCTGGGTTATGGGAGGGAACTCACATATTTAGTAGCATTTAGTTAGTCAAACATGTGCCTGTTGTTTTACATTGTCTGGACTGTATCCAAACAGGCATTAGAACTCCCATCAAAAGACAAAGTATTTATATCCAGAGGATTAGTGACTGCGGTGAAAACAAATCCTTCAAAATCTGCTGCACAGGGGATGCACGCCTCACACTGCAGACTGCATACTGTAGCCTAGAGACACACTTCATCCTGCACACTACTCACTGCATACTGAAGCCTAGAGACACACTTCATACTGCACACTACTCACTGCATACTGTAGCCTAGAGACACACTTCATACTGCACACTACTCACTGCATACAGTAGCCTAGAGACACACTTCATACTGCACACTACTCACTGCATACTGTAGCCTAGAGACACACTTCATACTGCACACTACTCACTGCATACTGTAGCCTAGAGACACACTTCATACTGCACACTACTCACTGCATACTGAAGCCTAGAGACACACTTCATACTGCACACTACACACTGCATACTGTAGCCTAGAGACACACTTCATACTGCACACTACTGCCTGCATATTGTAGCCTAGAGACACATTTCATACTGCACACTACTCACTGCATACAGTAGCCTAGAGACACACTTCATCCTGCACACTACTCACTGCATACTGTAGCCTAGAGACACACTTCATACTGCACACTACTGCCTCCATACTGTAGCATAGAGAAACACTTCATACTGCACACTACTGCCTGCATATTGTAGCCTAGAGACACATTTCATACTGCACACTACTCACTGCATACTGAAGCCTAGAGACACACTTCATACTGCACACTACTGCCTGCATATTGTAGCCTAGAGACACACTTCATACTGCACACTACTCACTGCATACTGTAGTATAGAGACACACTTCATACTGCACACTACTCACTGCATACTGAAGCCTAGAGACACACTTCATACTGCACACTACTGACTGCATACTGTAGCATAGAGACACACTTCATACTGCACACTACTCACTGCATACTGAAGCCTAGAGACACACTTCATACTGCACACTACACACTGCATACTGTAGCCTAGAGACACACTTCATACTGCACACTACTGACTGCATACTGTAGCATAGAGACACACTTCATACTGCACACTACCCACTGCACTAAACACTGCACTATTTTAACATTCCTACCTGAGGACAGACTGTGAAACTGGGACGCTCAAATATTAACACCCCTTTTTAGATGACAATGTCTTCTATCTGATGGAAATTAAACATTTGATCGTTAATTATTCATGGTAGTTTCTAGAGCCCTTTAAACACCTCATTGGCAAAATAAAATGAAAATGTATTACTGCACTATCATACTTTTAGAGATGCTTGCATAATTCAGAAAATATTAGCTTTGCAAATTGTCTCAGAAAATGCTGTTTTAAATTCATGTATGCTATGTACCCAGCAAAGAGAGTAATGTGTGTGTGTGTGTTGAGAGGCTAGCGTGTTTGGAAAAAAGCCTCAACTAAATTAACAAATGATCTGTGAGGAGTGAAACAGGAGAGTTGGTCAGATTACACCCAACACATCACACTGTCACTGTGTTGCACCCTGCTACCCAACACACCACACTGTCACTGTGCTGCACCCTGCTACCCAACACACCACACTGTCACTGTGCTTTAACCCTGCTACCCAACACACCACACTGTCACTCTGCTGCACCCTGCTACCCAACACACCACACAGCTTCAGCATGCACATTAATCACCGGGTAATAACACAATCAGACAGGCTTCATGAGCAGCTCTCATCATCAAACTGTGTGATGATGAAGCTTCTTTGAGGGGATGGAGGCCAGGAAGCATGAGTGTGTGTGTGTGTGTGTGTGTGTGTGAGGGTGTGTGTGTGTGTGTGTGTGTGGGGGGGGGGTAAGGGATGTGGGGGTGGTGTTCCCCCAGCGCTGTTCATCACAGAGGCGTTCTCATTAACATCGTTGATTGCGTAATTATGATATCAAAACCATTAACACGCCGTTTCATGGAACGTTCACGTTTGCGTTCCAGGAACTGAGTCACTGCTGAATCTCGCTACCTTTTAGACACACACACACACAATCACTCCAGAACTTCTGGTTACATTTATAATATTTATAAAACAATGTCATTATTTGTAGAACTTTCTTCAGAACCATGTTCTTACATACACTATATAGACAGGAATCTGCACGTTACACCCACAGGAACATCTAAAAGTCATTTAAATTCACAGGCATTAATATGAAGTTAGTGCCCGTTTTAAAGCCAAAAAGCCTCTGCTCTTATGGGGAACTCGTTCTGAAAGATTTTGGAGTGTGTCTGTGGGAACGTGAGCCAATTCAGCCTCGTGAGCATTCACGAGGTTGTACACTGCTGTGATTAAACCTGGCATGCAGATGGCGTTAGAAATGATCCCTAATGTGTTTGATGGCGTTTAGGTCAGGGGTTTGCGCAAGCCAGTCCAATTTTTTCCACATCAAACTCAACCAAACAAGTTCTGTGTAGCCTTCATGTAATACTTGTCATAAACTCTCCTGTAGTCGTAACAGGTAGAGGTGGGCTAATACTCTTATCTGTCTAGTGTATTTACGGAAGCGTCTCAAGCACTCTGACTTGTATAAAGACCCCAGTGCACTACCTTAAACTCAGCTTAAACTTATACAACCTTCTCTGGGGAGCTGCATAGCTTTTACAGCACCTTAGTTATCCTAAGATGCTCCGCCTCAGGTCCAAACACAGCAAAGCTCAGTGCGCTGTGACGACCCTCAGCTCAGCCCGTGTTTAACAGCCGCCTGTCTTTGAATGCAAAATCATTATGCTGTTTAATTCTCCTTATAGCTTTGTCGATGCAGGGTCGGTAGTGGCAAAAAGGACAGGGTCATCAGTATTGATCCATCCTTTTATCTGTGAGTGATTCCTCCGGCCTGGCTCCGGCTTGTGGTTAATGCAGCTAGACTGTTAGCTCCCTGGTCACTATGTTGATGGATGTTCCTCCGTCAGATATGTGAATACTTTTAGTGTCCAACAGGTT
Source organism: Protosalanx chinensis (assembly GCA_030340685.1). Lineage (NCBI taxonomy): Eukaryota > Metazoa > Chordata > Actinopteri > Osmeriformes > Salangidae > Protosalanx > Protosalanx chinensis. The sequence continues at coordinate 15,608,276 of CM059319.1, forward strand.
CATAATTCTCTCTCCCTCTCTCTTCCCTTCTCTTTCTTTCCCACTGTCTCACTCTGTCTGTATTTTACTGGTATCTCCTTCTTATCAGTCTGTTTCTCTCTTTTTTTCCTGTCTAACCCCCTCTATCTCGTCTTCCATCTGTCTTTCATCTTTCCCTCCCTCCCTCCCTCCCTGTCTCCCTCCCTCCCTGTCTCCCTGTCTCCCTCCCAGGAGGTGAGGTCATGCACAGACCCTCAGTGAGTTGGATGTTTTAGGGGCACGAGGATGAGGAGACGACTGCAAGAATGAAGACATGAATTCTCTTCAAAACATTGCAATTAGCAATCTTCGACTTTCAGCTGTCTACAGGGTTGTTAGACTGCGTCAATCAGCCGCGGATGAAATCACAGGAGGAAGGCAGAGGAAAAAGGGTGGAGGAGCGATGAGACAACGAGAGGAGAGGGGAGGAGAGAAGGGAGGAGAATTATGGAGAGGAGAGGTGGGAAGAAGAGATCAAGGGAAGAGGAGTGGGACTGACATCTAGTCCTCCAGGAATGAAGGACATCAAGGGAGACAGCTTCACAGAGAGAGAGAGAGAGAAAGTCACATGTCTAATCTGCAATCAGAGAACCGGTGAAGGAACACATCCTGTTCAATGACACACCGAAGAAAACGATCCAATCAAGATCAGTCACTGTAATTACAGAGAGACATTGTAGATTACAGACGAAACGAAGAGAGCCTAGTTCGATAGATCCCATCAATACCATGACGTCTGTCTCACCCGGACCCCAGACCGGACAGCAGAACAAGCACAAAACACCGAACAGCAGTTAAGGCCTTCTTTGGAACACTTAGTCTGAATGATGAACCGAGACATGACTCTCTGACTCTCCATCGACTCGAATCAGACTAAGTAGAATATGACGCCGAGTGGAACAGATGCGGCTCGAAACCGTCGGTGTGAGATGACTAATGTGGCGCTCGCAGGCTGTGTCGGGGATGGAAGGCTGGGAGGCTGAGAGGCTGGGAGACTTAGAGGCCCGGGAGCCAGGGGGAAGGCAGTAATGGGAGAGGTTGCGGTGGTGGAGGGGGAGGGGGGCGGGGAGGAGGATGGGGGGGGGGGGGGGGGCGGAGGATGATAAAGTTCAAGCAGGACGCCCATCATAACTGGCTCATTGACTCCCTAGTTCGCTTTCCCAGACGCTCCATCTTCATCTTCTCCTTTGCCGCTTTCTTTACTTCTTCAGTTGAACCCCTGATCCACGGAGAGAAGCTCCTTCTTAACGACCATGCAGACCAAAGAGAGTTGCTCTCCTCCCTCGTCTCCCCCCTTTGCATCCTTTCCTCCCTTCCTCTCCCCTCCTCTCCTCTCTAGTCTCCTCTACAATGCTGGCCTGACTCTTAACTTGTCACAACGGTTCTAGTCGCCCCAGCTGGTGGATGGGTAGTGCCTTGACAGTCACTCTGTCTGTCTGGTCTCCATGGTGACATGGTTGTCATCACGACACCGTAGTGTAAGTGGCGCCGTCTGTCCAGAGATCTCTCCCTCCCACGCCCTCGCGGCCCAGAACAACCCGCCTTGACTTTTGATTGGCTGAAGTCTCAATTGGATCTCGCAGGTCTGTGCGTGTCGCTGTCGACATGCTAATGTGTGTGTGTGTGTACTTTCGGGAGCGCACGCGCGAGCGTGTCTGCGCATGCGCATTTTGCGAGTGCGCGTGCGTGAGTCTCTGCGGCGTGCGTCCGTGTCGAACAGCTTTCTGTGTGTCGGGCGGGCGTGACCTTGCGCTGGGGCGCCGTGGCCCGTCTCAGAGAGGATCACTGTCTGACCGGGGGCCACAGGGTGGAGGAGCCTCGCTATCAACTACACAAGGAGGAATAATCCTTTACAAGGCCAAACTGAGACACTTCAAAGCAGCTGAAAACAGTCTGAGCTCTGATGAAATGATATGTGATTACCATTTTTATGTCCCTAAGCTCCTCGTGGCTCCGCCTCCAGCGAGAAGTGGAGCAGACAGACAGAGAGAGAGAGAGAGGAGGGAACGCGAGGGGAAATTAGGAAAGGTGGGGGGGGGGGGTGGGGGGGGGTGGTGCCAAGAAAGTGAGGGAAGGAGAGGGGGAATGTAAAACAGAGAGTGAAAGGATGGGAGAGAGAGAGAGAGAGAGTGAGAGAGAGAGAGTGAGAGAGAGAGAGTGAGAGAGAGAGAGAGTGAAAGAGAGAGTGAAAGGATGGGAGAGAGAGAGAGAGAGAGTGAGAGAGAGAGAGTGAGAGAGAGAGAGTGAGAGAGAGAGAGAGTGAAAGAGAGAGTGAAAGGATGGGAGAGAGAGAGAGAGAGAGAGAGAGAGAGAGAGAGGGGAAGGGGGGGAGCGTGATGAGAGAGCAGTAATGACCCAGTTCAACAAACCCTGGAGCTCTGCCGCAGCCAACGCAGGAACCGAACAAAACAACGATGCTGCCAATCGGCGGGGCGGAGCTGGCTCGGAACCATGCACCTGCGATGTACGGACCCCCCTCCCCCTCACTCCAAACCCTCAGAGACGCCGCAACCCGGTTTAACCCGGGCCTGGCATCCCGGAGGGGCCGCCGCAGATCGGCCTCCCATCTTCAGCCGTGCGTTACTCATCTCCCACGATCCCCTGCCGGGGCGCAGCTGCAGAGCCGCCGCCGTCCCTTCAGGACGCCTGGCTCCTGCGTGTGAGCGCGTCTCCAGCGACCTCCAGACGCCGGCGAGCGGCCGCAGGCTTCGGAGAGCCCGAATGTTCGGCCCACGGCTTATCTCAGGCAGTTGTCATCATCCCTCCCCGCCCCCGGAGGACTTGTTCCAGCTTGAGTCGTCCGCTCCCGTCGACACACACTACCCACACGGTCTGTCTCACTAGCCTGTAGTGGGTGAGACTCACTTCCTTCCAGGTCGCGCTGATTGTCTGGAGATCCTCTCTGCTAATAAAGAGATACTGGTAATCTGAAGACACTGACAATTTGGAGATACTGTCATGGTAATCTGGATAGACAAGTAATCTGGAGATACTGTCATGGTATTGTGAAAATCCAATGGGTAGTGAGTGTGGATACCCCCTCCTCCAGCTCTGCTCTCTGGGTAGTGAGTGTAGATACCCCCTCCTCCATCTCTGCTCTCTGGGTAGTGAGTGTAGATACCCCCTCTTCCAGCTCTGCTCTCTGGGTAGTGAGTGTAGATACCCCCTCTTCCAGCTCTGCTCTCTGGGTAGTGAGTGTAGATACCCCCTCTTCCAGCTCTGCTCTCTGGGTAGTGAGTGTAGATACCCCCTCCTCCAGCTCTGCTCTCTGGGTAGTGAGTGTAGATACCCCCTCTTCCAGCTCTGCTCTCTGGGTAGTGAGTGTAGATACCCCCTCTTCCAGCTCTGCTCTCTGGGTAGTGAGTGTAGATACCCCCTCCTCCAGCTCTGGGTAGTGAGTGTAGATACCCCCTCCTCCAGCTCTGCTCTCTGGGTAGTGAGTGTAGATACCCCCTCCCCCCGTTCTGGGTAGTGAGTGTAGATACCCCCTCCCCCCATTCTGGGTAGTGAGTGTAGATACCCCCTCCCCCCGTTCTGGGTGGTGAGTGTAGATACCCCCTCCCCCCGTTCTGGGTGGTGAGTGTAGATACCCCCTCCCCCAGCTCTGGGTAGTGAGTGTAGATACCCCCTCCTCCAGCTCTGGGTAGTGAATGTAGATACCCCCTCCCCCAGCTCTGGGTAGTGAGTGTAGATACCCCCTCCTCCAGCTCTGGGTAGTGAGTGTACATACCCCCTCCTCCAGCTCTGCTCTCTGGGTAGTGAGTGTGGATGCTCTGCAGTAGGCGGAGCCCTCAGCGCCTCTCTCCACGGATGATCTCCCCCTGCCGCGTCTCCACGACACAGCCCCTGTGTCTTGTGCAGCTAAATGAGGCTGCATGCCTAATTGCTTGTAAAAACAATTTTCCTCCAAAGAGGTTTCAGCAGCGCCAGTGGATATCCTACGAGGCAATTATGACGAGCAGGCGTGTGAGAGGACAGAGCCCTCCTCGGTATCAGAATAAAGATCTCCTTGTGGCTGGGTAACGTGGTGATTAGCCGGGAGAGCCAGAGATTAAACTTGTTTGCTTGATTGCAAGGAGATGTTGTCAAAAGGTCAGAGTGTTTTTTTTTGTTTTCGGATACACTCCCACTGCATAACCCCGAGGGAGTGCAGTATCTTTACATCTATTCCGAAGCAAATCTTTGGCTTTTTCTCTCGAGCGGAAAATATCCTGCTGCGCTTCGACACGTGCCTGTCAATTTTCCCCACGCAGAAGAACGATAAGAATGTAGCATACTTAGATGAACGCGCACATCACAACAGCTAGCCTACAGGAAGCTTATGCTTTGCATAAAGGTTGCATTAACAACTGTGTAACTCCATAGCAATGTCTGACGTGAAAACAAGAGTTGTTTTTGCTATGCAGTTCCGTGGGAGTTAATGTCACCTTTATGTATAGTGTTGCCGCCTACCTCTCTCAGAACAGCTGTTGCTAGAAGAAGCAATGCTGTTCGCCTCCATTTCTGAACTCCAGCCTCTTCAACCAATCATAGTTTCTGGGAAACGTAATCAGTTCATTTACAACAACTAATAAGTAGGTTCTGAAGTTGTGAAGTGTGTGTAGTTATAGAAACTGCAGGTTTGAAGCACACTTCCAGTTGTGTACATAAAGATTACAAATATACTGTACATGTTTTAATTTCTTAGCTAATTAATTTCAATTAGATAATTATAATTATAATTTTTTTCCCAGTGTAACCTAAACACACCCAGGCTCCACCTACACCCACACCCAGGGTCCACCTACACCCACACCCAGGGTCCACCTACACCCACACCCAGGGTCCACCTACACCCACACCCAGGGTCCACCTACACCCACATCCAGGGTCCACCTACACCCACACCCAGGGTCCACCTACACCCACACCCAGGGTCCACCTACACCCACACCCAGGGTCCACCTACACCCACACCCAGGGTCCACCTACACCCACACCCAGGGTCCACCTACACCCACACCCAGGGTCCACCTACACCCACACCCAGGGTCCACCTACATCCACACCCAGGGTCCACCTACACCCACACCCAGGGTCCACCTACACCCACACCCAGGGTCCACCTACACACACCCACACCCAGGTTGACCTGACTTATTTAAAAACACAGACCATGTACAGGGGTGTGACGTGGAGGATTCCTGATACGGCTGCGAACAAACCTCCTGTGTTAGTTTAACATGAGAACACAAGCTCGGTGTGGAAACATCTCCATAACGGCGCCTTTTTACGGGTGCCTTGTGGGGGAGGAGGGAGGATATAGGGATGTCATTTCCTTTAGATTCCAACGCTTCCCCGCTAGTTAATTATTGATGCGGCTCAGATGAAAATCAGGAATGGGGTTTATGGCCCGGTTGCTGCACGTTCAACCATTAGGATCAAAGCCTTTTTGCTTCTCTGATCACTTTGATATCAAGGCTGCAGTTCCTTCTCATTGAGCTCCTCGTATCAAACTCTGCCTGGACACAAAGCATGCCGTATGTGTGCTTACACATGTGCAGGTTTTGTGTGCTTGTGTGTCTGTGTGTGTGTTTGTGTGTTTGTGTGTAGGCATTGTGTTTCTGAGGAGCGGCATTCAGTCTTCTCTTCAAAAGGTCATCCTGAAAAAGTAATTGAAACCAGAAAATTGCCACAGCATCAAGCTGTTCTCTGTATACGTGTATGTGTGAAAATGACCAACAGACAGTCCCTATGGTTTATGAGTGCTGGTGTGTGTGTTTGTGTGTGTGTGTGCGTATGTGTGTGCGCGTGTGTGTCGGAGCGGGGAGCGCGGCGCGGGAGCTGAGATAAATTATAGGATGGCTGTGGCAATGCGATATGATTGGTTGACTGGAGCTGAAGCTATGCGATACGACTGGCTGACTGGAGTTGTGTGATATGATTGGTTGATTAAAGCTGAAGCTGTGTGATTTGATTGGTTGACCGGAGCTGTGATACGACTGCTCTTTAAACTCTGACATCTGCAATCTGATTGTATTCATGACAGTTAGATATGCCTGTCTTAGTATCACTGTCAGATAGAACTGACTTGAAACTGCTGTTTAAAAATGACAGGTTGGAGCTGTGTGATGTGAACCAGTCAGTCAGAACACCTTTGGCCACAAGAAACACATTTATGTCAGAAATGATCACCAGCCTCCCAGTTTTCTACTGGATATCCATATTTACACCGTACTCCTCTGCATGGAGGGGTTGGCTAGGGGGCGGGTGGGGGGTGGTCGTCTCTGAGGGGATCCATAGAAGGCTGTGAGGTGGGGGTGTTGATGGTATGGGGGCAAACATCCGATTCATAATGAGGGGAGAGCCGGTGGGATTCTGTCTATCCAGCCCCCCTCCCACATCTGCATCTCTCACTCTGCCTTGATCTATCTCTCTGTCTCTCTCTCTCTCTCTCTCTCTCTCTCTCTCTCTCTCTCTCTCTCTCTCTCTCTCTCTGTCTCTCTCTCTCTCTCTCTGTCTCTCTCTCTGTCTCTCTCTCTCTCTCTCTGTCTCTCTCTGTCTCTCTCTCTCTCTCTCTGTCTCTCTCTGTCTCTCTCTCTCTTTCTTTCTCTCCTCATTGGTATTCAAACGTCAATGGGATCAAACTGGGACCGTGGAGATCCTTTCTGTCGGTCTGTCGGTCTGTCTGTCCCCCTCCTCTCAGCACTTGTCCCTTCCTCGCCTCTGCTCTCATTTCTCCCCTCCCCTCCCATCCTCTTCTCTCCCCTCCTCTCCCATGTTCTCCTCTTTTCTACCCTCCACTCCCCTCCTATTATCTCCCCTCCCATTTTCTCCTCTCCCCTCTCATCCTCTCCCCTCCTATTCTCTTATCTCCTCTCCCCTCCTCTTTACCCTCTCTACTCCTCGCTGAAACTTCCAATTAGGAACATTCGCGCAACACCCCTCCTCCTGAGCTTAACACGGACACACACACAGACACACACACATGCACCCAGCCCGCGAGAGACAAAACACTTCAACAGATGGAGACACATGTAGACAAAAACTGTTTGGCTCCTTCAAAAGAGACCCTGGCTCACAGATGCACCCCCAGCACACGGTCTGATACAGTACGATCAGTTATACATTGACTGCAGTGGGAGAAGATTAAATGCTTGAGGACTAAGTACTAAAAATACACAAATGCCTTTGTTAGCAGTTGGCTGTGCTCCCATGCACGGCTATGGGGAGAGCTTTATGAGCGCTCCAGTCTAAATGGGGAGCAATCAAAGAGAGCGAGAGAGAGAGAACTCTGTCTTTGAGGTTGCTATGGCAGAAGCAGAGTGTGTCTGTAGTGTTGCTATGAGAATGTGTGTGCGCGCATGTATCTACTGTATGTGTGTGTGTAAGCTTGTCAATGTGTGTGTGTGTGTGTGTGGATGCATGCAACACGTACGTGTGTGCGTACATGCATGAAAGCATGTGTGTGTGCGCGTGTATGTGTGTGTGTGTGTGTGTGTGAGAGAGAGATGCTGTTGCTGTGACTGGAGTGTGGTGTAGTGCAGAGGCGATCAGTGAGCGGACCCTGTGTTGTCCCAGAGGAGCGTGGGAGAACATGTCCACAACGCCACAGGCTTCTCCTCCACAGCCTCCTCTCTCTCTTCCCCTCCACCTCTCTCTCTTCCCCTCCAACTCTCTCTCTTCCCCTCCACCTCTCTCTTTCCCTCCACCTCTTTCTTCCCCTTCTCTCTCTCTTCCCCTTCTCTCTCTCTTCCCCTCTTCCTCTCTCTCTTCCCCTTCTCTCTCTCTCTCTTTGTTCCCCTCTACCTCTCTCTCCCTTCTCCCCTCTACCTCTCTTTCCCTCCATCTCTCTCTTTTCTCTTCCACCTCTCTCTCTTCCCCTCTTCCTCTCTCTCTTCCCCTCCTCCCCCTTTATGTTCCCCTCCACCTTTCTCTTTCCCCCTCCTCCTCTCTCTCATCCCCTCTATCTCTCTCTCTTCAACCTCCTCACTCTCTCTCTTCCCCTCCACCTCTCTCTCTTCAACCTCCTCACTCTCTCTCTTTCCCTCCACCTCTCTCTTCCCCTCCACCTCTCTCTTCCCCTCCACCTCTCTCTCTTCCCCTCTTCCTCTCTCCCTCCCCTCCTCTCCCTTTATGTTCCCCTCCTCCTCTCTCTCTTCCACTCTATCTCTCTCTCTTCCCCTCCTCACTCTCTCTCTTCCCCTCCACCTTTCTTCCCTTCCTCCTCTCTCTCCCCCTCCCTCTCTCTCTCTTCCCCTCCTCACTCACTCTCTTCCCCTCCACCTTTCTTCCCTTCCTCCTCTCTCTCCCCCTCCCTCTCTCTCTCTTCCCCTCCACCGCTCTCTCTTCCCCTCCACCTCTCTTCCCTTACTCCTCTCTCTCCCCTCCTCCTCTCTCTCTTCCCCTCCACCGCTCTCTCTTCCCCTCCACCTCTCTTCCCTTACTCCTCTCTCTCCCCCTCCTCCTCTCTCTCTTCCCCTCCACCGCTCTCTCTTCCCCTCCACCTCTCTTTCTTGCCCACCAGCTCTCTCAGAGAGAATCTCTCTCTTTCCCTCTACATCTCTCTTTCTCTCACCATCTTCATTCATCATCTTATATATATACAGAGAATATTTTGTTTTTACCCAGTGGAGTTCTCTCCAGTTCTCTCCAGAACCAATCAGAAGTGTCTGAGTGTGTCACATTTCTTTTTTGTCACAATTTCTTTTTTTAACTGGTTTGTCCTGAACTTGTTCAGCTAAATGCAGTGTTCCTCAAGTGTTGCCCCTTGTCGCCATAGCTCGTCTGGAAAAGAGCAGCTGAGGGCAGCCAAGGTGATCCTTAATGGAAAGCCAACTCCCTGAGACAATGGCCGATCTGGTAGCAGTTGTGGCAAAATGAATTCCCATCAGTGAAGAAATCAATAGTCATTGTGGGCTCCTTCCTCTAACAGCACCATCCGTCTTTCAGACAGAACCCTGTCACTTCCTTTTAGAAACACTCCGCTGTTAAATTCCAAGGATGCCTTAGCTGTGAGCTGCCGCTGTGAGTTCTATTTAATCAGTAAATTATAGCTTTTCACTCCATCCCTTCAGACAGAGGGAAAAGATAGGATTGTCCAAGGAAAAAATCTATCAAGTGGAGGAGGATTGCTTTTCCCTGTGCTGTGCCGAATACGATACCCGCTATTCAGATGGAGCATGGCGGAGGAGAGGAAGGAGAGGAGGAGGTACAAGAGACGGAGAAGTGACGGAGCAGAACACACTTTGTTCTCTTTCCTTCTCTCCTTCCTTCTCTTCTCCTCTCTTCCTCTCCCTTCCTCTACGCTTTCTACTCGCCTTCCCCCTCCCCGTCTTCATGTCATCTCTTCTCGTCTCCCCTCCTATCCCCTCCCATATTATCCTCCTTTTCCCGCTCTCCTCTCCCTCTGTCCCTCCTCCACTCTCCTCCTTTTCCCGCCCTCCTCTCCCTCTGTCCCCCCTCCGCTCTCCTCCTCTTCCCAGTTCCCCCACCCCACCCTCTCCTCTGCTTAGCTCACCACCAATCACAGAGAAGCCTTCATCATGACCTGTCCCCTGCACGAGCCCTTCCAAAGTCCGGTCCAGCCACTGCAGACGGCTGCTGGCCCGTGTTCATGATCATGCTCTTTATGGGGTGATGGAGACTGCGTGAGCCCTCGTGGGTGTGTCGCATTAGAGATTTGGAGAGCGTCTGGCTGCTATTGAGCAGCTTTATAATCAGTCATCAGGTAAGTGGTCTCTCCCTAAATGAGAACCAAATGTCACCAATTTCAGTGGAGGAAAATAACTGCGGCTGTAAATGTCACAAGACCTAAAATCAACAGTAATAAACGCTTTGATCAATAATGTGCCGCGCTGACAGATGCACACGCGCACTGCATTAATGAAGTCTCGGGACAAAAACAAATGTGGGTTTGAGGCAAACAGACCAGCTTCTAGGGGACTAACCTTCACGCAGTGCTACATGTACAGGGGGTCAGGTGGTGCAGGGGGTTAAGCTGTCGGGGTAGTCATCAGAAGATCCTTGGTTCGAATCCCGGCTGTGGCAACATGACATAGAGTCCCTGGGCAAAGCACTTCACCCTACCGTCCTCGGGGGGAATGGCCCTGTAGTGGCTGTACATCGCTCTGGATAAGATGCCTAAATGTAAGTGTGAATATAGCTCCAACTCCCCTCCCACAGTGTTGGTTTAAATCCGACCTGACTGGCATGAAGTGAGCCAAGCCATACCATCTTCAGGGAGATCATTCTACAGGTGCAGGTCCTCTGGTTTATGAACCGCCTCTGTATGAACGCCACTGAGTTCAGGAGAGAGCTGAGATCATAGCTTCTACACAGCACAATTGTCTTCCCTCTGGGGTTGAATATTATTACAGCGTGGTATATCTCTCCGCACTACAGCTTTACTACCCTGCTGTGCTCTCCAGTAGGGTACTGGTTTACCACCTAACTTCTCTGCATAACACGGAACTGACTCATAACCTGCTCTTCCTCTACAGCGATGGTTCATAATCTGGCAGTAGCAGGCTCCTAGCGCGTAACACAGCTAGTCGGAAACATGCTAACTGTAATTCTCACCCCGTAATAGCTCTCTCCAGCAGGATGCTAACTCCTAGCCCAGCCCTCTCCAGCAGGATGCTAACTCCTAGCCCAGCCCTCTCCAGCAGGATGCTAACTCCTAGCCCAGCCCTCTCCAGCAGGATGCTAACTCCTAGCCCAGCCCTCTCCAGCAGGATGCTAACTCCTAGCCCAGCCCTCTTCAGCAGGATGCTAACTCCTAGACCAGCCCTCTCCAGCAGGAAGCTAACTCCTAGCCCAGCCCTCTCCAGCAGGATGCTAACTCCTAGCCCAGCCCTCTCTAGCAGGATGCTAACTCCTAGCCCAGCCCTCTCCAGCAGGATGCTAACTCCTAGCCCAGCCCTCTCCAGCAGGATGCTAACTCCTAGCCCAGCCCTCTCCAGCAGGAAGCTTTTTCCAGCAGGGTTGGGCTGTGCATCTGCTGGCTGTCCGCCAAGCACGGCTCTGATACATCCTGACATCTGCCCCACACAACATCTGTCAGACTCAATCCTGCTCGCCTGATTGGTCCATTCCAAAATAGCAAATCAAATCACCTTTTACTCCCCCCCTGTAAGCGCTGCAAAAACACTGCCCGCACATTAATTATTAAGCTGGTGCTGCTGTTCTAATGGGGCTCTGAGAGTCATCTGCACAGCAGAACTGGAAAACGACATCGACCTTTCATTCAGCACAAACGCCCACCTCCCTTTCGACATCACGCAGCCTCCAGATAGAGTCGGAGCCGAGGACAGAACAAAAGGATGTAAAGATCGGGGATCAGAGGTCACGGGGTTAGGGGTCAGGGGTCGGATCGTTGGTTAATTTCATTATGCAGTGTTTAGTTAAGCACCACGCTCGAGTTGCCTGATTAAATGTCCGGGAACGACTTGAGGATTGACATGAAAATGTGATTGTTTTACGCTCGGACGAGAGCGAGGGAGGGTCAAGGCACTGGAAGGCTTTTGGTCAGGATGTTCCTGACCAGCCACCTTGGTGAGTCCATCTGCTGGAGGAGATCATTCAGAGAGCTGGATAGGATCCTCTTTGAGACGTGCTGCCTCTGACAAGCCCTTCTGAAAAGCTTAATCATTCGTCCTTTCTGTAAACGCGCCGACTAATGAATTAGATGAAGTAGCTAAGCGTCACATGTTCAGCTGGCGTTCCTGTGGCAACCCAGAGAAACGCTCGAGGAGGAGGAGGGACCGAAGAGCGCAGGATCTATTTAAGGAATCAGCCTCCGCACTTTATAACACCTCTTAAGATTATGATGCCTATCAGTAATTAAGCTCCGGATCCCAAGTGATGGGATTCGTTTTCTGCTGCGGAAACGCTGAACAAAGGACCTTTGTGTTCAAGCTCAAATACTTCTTGGATGTTTGTAGTGATGAGCTGTTTGGGTGCTTTGGCAGCTAATCAGAACTATTTTGGAAGCAGCGTAGGCAACTGGTTGACAAGGTATTTAGATGAATCAAGCCGATGGTGAGGAAAAAACATGACATATGATTTTAATTCCTATTTGCATACGCGGAATGCATTCATACACAGAATGCTACACCATGATATGTCAGTTTAAGAGGTGTAGAGGTAAAAGATGGGTTTGACAAAGGGTTTCACGGCACACAATGACAGTTGGTCGGCAAGATGACCCTCACCCTAAAATCATCCAGTTACTGTACAGTCGCAGGGTAGGGGGCTGGTATATATGATACCAAGAAAACCACACTTAATTTTTGTTCGGTGTGTATCTGTCTCTGGGGGGAATGATGGATTTTATGTTGCTTTCAGATGAGTGGCGGAGAGACACACTCTCACACACACACTCACACACACTCTCACACACACTCTCCAGTTTTGAGTTTCATGGGCAGGGAGATGTTTGAATCCGAATTAGTCCACAAAAGATGAAGCATCTGTATTACTTCATCAATCTTTAAGGCTATGCTGACAAAATCTACCAGACAAAAAAAACAGACCTCTTGTGTTTGAACATCAGAAGAACAAATCAGGGCAAAACCATCAACCATCACTAGCTTTCTTCAACATCTTTATACTGCTTGAATTATTTCCCCAAATTGTCTATTTAAAAAAACGATTCTAATAGATTTCTTTTGTAGTGTTCTTTCGTACTGTTATGTACATCACATTTACCCCAGGAGAGCACTGCCCTCGTAGACTTCAGACACGCACTCACAACTGAAACACTCAACAAAGAAAGATACTTTCAGAAGCAAAACAAAGCAAAAACAAACTCTTAATGACAGACATCCACGAGTGCAAGCACACACCACACGCACGCACACACTACACACACACACACACACACACACCCACACGCACACCCACATACACCTATTCCCAGGACAGGCCCATGGGGCAGGCCTATTCTATCTTGTCTCGAGCCAGATTAAACGAGAGGCCAGAGGAAGATAAATTCGTAGCGGTTCCTGGCTGAGACACACAGATCAATGTTTTATCTCTGGGAGAATTCTAATGAGGGAGGGGGTCCGGGGCAGCAGAACAGATGACTGGTCCATGTTATCTGCAGAACCTCTGTGTCCAGCGCCTGGCGCGGGCCTAATTGATGGATGATCAGACGAGGCGGGTGGCGGTTGGCTCCCTCATCAAACACACTCTTATCAAAAACATTCCTCTCCTGGATATGTTTAATGACAGGCGCGACGCTTGTTCAATTACGGGCCAGTTTTGCTGACAAACCATTTGCATGTGCGTCCGTGTTGTGCATTTGAGCTTTTGTACACACGTGTGTCTGAGTGTGTGGATGTATGAATCGGTGTGTGCGCGCGTGTGTGTGTTGCATCAGTCACTTGTCAGACTGGGGTAATTAATCTTGGCTGTCACAAATGAGCAGGGTCCCCCTGTGTGATTCACACACACGTCGGAACGCTGATATACTGCTGCTGCTCAGCCAGCACATTCAGCTAGATTTACACACACACACACACTGCGCTCCCTACACCCCTCCCCAGACACCCAGGCGGTACTTCTGCCTGGACCTCTCTGCAGACACACACACTGCAGAAAAGTCTCAGGTCCAGCGCTGATGTCATCAAGGAGGAGAAGGGGTTGGAGCCGGGGGAGGCAGACGGGTTTGGGAGGGGGGGGGGGGGTCAATCATAGGTGTGTGTGGAAGGAGAGAAGAGGATGTTGGCTTGGGGGTCAGTAATGGGGTTTGGGGAGGGACAGTGAGTTTATGACTGTTTAATCTTCCACTCTGAAACGGTCCAATCTTACAGCCAGGGTTCCTGCTATGCTCGGCCAAACAAACGTGCGCCGTGAAGTGGACACACACACACACAATCTCTCCCGCTCGTAAACACACACTCTCGCGGCGACACAGAACCGCATGTCATGAAACGAAACCACCTCCTGATTTTCTTGTCTGTATGTGTTTGGTAAACCCGTGATCTCTTCCCTCCTTCTCTCTCCTTCTTTTCTCTCTCTCCTCATCTCTGTCTCTCTCTTTCTCCCTCTTTCCCCTTCTCTCGCTGTCTCTCTCTCTCTCTTTTACCAGATTATAAAACTGCAAGCTATGAGGCACAAAATCATGGCAGCATGAAATTGCTACAATCACATTCACTTCCAATAATGTGAGAAGGAGACAGCCTCCAGATGATGACTGGCTGGAGAAACTCGTGAAGGCTGTGAGGCCGGAGAGAGGCTGATGAAGGGTGACAGGCTCAGTTCTGCAGAGCGGCCGGGGTGGCAGGGAGGCTGGGTGGGGGCGGGCTGAGAGGCTGGGGCAGAGAGACTGGGTGGGGGCGAGATACGAGGCTGGGGCTTGAATCCTGGGTGGGTGGGCTCGGAGGCTGGGGGTTCAAGGCTGGGTGGGTGGGCTGTGAAGCTTGGGGCAGTCACGGAGGACGTGAAAGGGCGGAGTGGGAGAAGATGCAGTCCCACCGTCAACGGTTGGATGAACCCCTGCTCGCAGTTTGACTCCTAACGGCCTCTTTGCTTTGCGTATTACAGAACCATGACACTATGACAGGATGGGGGGTGGAGGGGGGGGGGGGGGGGGGGGGGGGGGCACTTGCCAGGTCAAAGCATTTGTGTCTGCTGGAGATTGTGTGCCTGTGTCTATGCTGTGTGTGCCTGTGTATCTGTGTGTGTATGCATGCCGGTATGTGTGTGTGTGCCTGTGTATCTGTGTGTGTATGCATGCCGGTATGTGTGTGTGTGCCTGTGTGTCTGTGTGTGTGCCTGTGTGTGTGTGTCTGTGTGTGCGTGTGCGTGTGTTCCACAAGCAGCAGTTCATCTAGATGCAGTTTGCGGGGTGGCTTGTAAATATGTATGAGTGTGTCGACAGCCATGGCTGAGCAGCTCCAGGTAAGAGCAGCCTAATGCTAGCGTGCTAGTGTGTAATCGCGCTGTAATAGCCTCACAGCGGGCCTCTCCAGGCCCCTGCTGGGGCCTTTGTGCCTCATGAATAGGGGTGTTTATCCAGGGGGGATCTGGAGACAGGAACCCTTACATGTTCACCTCTGGAGGGGCCGCACGGCATCCTTGCTCTGGGAGAGACAGTGGAGCCGCTCTGAAGAACGGATCTCGTCGCCGCCCGCTCGCCTGCCCGCCCGCCGGCGCACAACGGCGGGATTCGACCTTAACAGGCACACGGGCGCAGGTGAGCGCACACGCCCATACACACAAACACACACAGGCACACACACACACTTTGTTTTCACATCGACAGTCAAACACAGACCCACACAAGCACTCGCACAAAACATAGATCAACACATGCACATAAACAAGTGCACACAGACACACACACACACACACCTCCTTAAGAAGGCCTGCAAGCAAGCAAGAGGAGAGCGGTAGCTGCAGCTGCTGCTCGGTTACCCCAGCTCGGTGCTGTCAGCGCTGTGTGTAGTTATGCAAATCAAGCTGCCATTCATAAACAACATGCATTTTAATCTGTCGCTTTGCCAATCAGCCCTGCGTGTGTGCAGAGATAACGAATGTCGTTTGTATTACAGACTTTGTGTGTGTGCGTGCGAGCGTGCGTGCGTGTGTTCTCCCTGTCTGTTACTAACGCATGCACGTCTCTGAGGGCTCATCGCTAGTTTGACTCTCACACCTGGCCTGATGTTGATTATTCTGCAGCCTGGCTGGCCAATCACAACACGCGCACCTGTCTCACCAATTAGAAACAGCATACGCACCAGGCCGGTCGATTTTACAGCGGTCTAGCCAATCAGAAACATGTTTCGCCCCACTGACCAATCAGACGCACCTGGCACCTGGCCTCCCCTATCACGCAGCCTGATCTTAGTCTCTGTGATGTTTTTTATTCGCAGTTCATAACCAGAAGGCACGTTCCTCCGCAGCCATCCAGCTCATCGCGTTTCCAGGAAGTGTTGGTTCAAGACTAATGGTGTCATGGTTGAGCGAGGTAAGCTGTGCGTGCGTGTGTGTGTGCGCGTGTCTAATGTGAGAGAGGATCCCTCTCTGCTCTGCTGTGCTCTGCGAGGCGTGAGGACAGCAGCGAGAGGGGAGAGAGAGAAGGAAAGAGAGAGAGAGACGGAAAGAGAGGAGAGGCAGTAAGTACCTCTAATTACAGACCCCGTCTCCTCCATGCAGGCTGTGTCTCTATTACCCACCTGTCTGCTCCCCTCCTGAGAGACTCTCCCCCCAGAGACCGCACCCCCCCCCCCCCCGACAGGGAGCCCTGTTTTGAACTCTGACCCAGACCTTTCCGCACCTCTTTGCTCCGCACGACAGCACGCACCCATCCCAGCCTCCCCTCATCCTCAGGCCAGACTGTGAAATGTGAGGAGGGGCTATCTTTGCATGGGTAAACAGAAGGATTAATTTGCCTCTAAAGCTCTAAACCGACGATTAAGACTAAATCCCATGACATCATTTCTGCCCGTGTGGAGATTAGCCACGGTCCCTCCCCATCTGGTGGGAGTTTAGCGGCAGCGAGAGTGTTCATCCCAGCACGCGGCGCGCACGCACACACTGTTCCCACCGACAGTCACCGTTGGGAGGAACGAACATTGTGGCCAAATCTAGTCCTCCCGTCCTCCACCCACAGCTCTTTGTTCGCATGTCCCTGCTGGGAACGCAACGCCGTAGCCGCAGCGCAACACGACACAGGCAACGGGCGCCAAGTCCATTCACAAGCAGCCCGGCCGCAGGTACGTCCGGGACGCAACACAGTCGGGGAAGTTTTTCTCTCGTGTTCTTTCGAAGGGGTTAAGCGCTAGTGTGGAGGCAACTTGCGAAGCCTTCTGGGATATTCTAAAAGGGGATATATGAGTGGAGAGAATCGGGAATAGATTCTTTGGATAACAACGTATTCGCAAGTCAACAATCCCAACAACCTAACAGCAGGTTTCCCCGCTGCGAAATGACAGGCATGTCAGAAAGCGCGTCTTGGCGTCGAGAGCATTTCCACAAGATCTGATGCCGCGGCGTCTCGAAAGCGCCGGTTATATATAACTTTCAGCATTCCTATTATCCAGAGATGAAGAAATCAATGATATTCTCTCATGTCTTGTAGGGGTTGATGAACCCAGTGGAGACAGAACTCCCCAACGCTCACGCTGCGTCGCAGCATGGCGATCGCTTGACACAACAACCGTTTCTACGATCACAGTGGTCAGGTCCTTTGTAAGACTTTCCCTTTGCTAAATCCCTAATGAGACCGGTTTCTGAACATGTGAAGCATGTTTAAAGCTGCACAAAGTGACATCTGCTCTGTTTGAATTCCCCACAACTACACCGTCACCCTGGGAACTCAGTCAGCCTGATGAAAGCTCCCCAACAGGTAGAACCTACGGAAGCGACAGAGCCTTCGAAACCTGTGGAACCCGGTGAGGTCACGGCTGAGGAGCCTTTTCGTTAGTACCCGCCGTAGAACCCAGAGGAGAGAGAGAGAGAGAGAAAAGTTCTGTGACAGGAATGTGGTTCTAAACACAGGAAGTTACAAGGTTCTTACCAGGTTTCTGGTTCCATTTTCCCGGAGCGGTCCTCGGAACACACCTTTGATGTTGCGCAGGTGTCCGTTGCTCAGATGGGTGGAGCTGATGACTATGTAGTAACACGCCATGAGGAACCAAGAGTTGCCATGCAATGACAGCGAAAACAAACGAACCCTAGACTCTACTTCATTGAACGATAAAACCTAACCTGAACTTTATCTAATGACTATACCTAACCTGAACTTTATCTAGAGACTTTCAAAAACAGCCCACCAGATGTTGTTGAGTTGTGGGTCTCAAAAGTGACAAAGAGAAGTTCTTATAGTCTTGACAGGACAGGTGCCTCTGACCTGCAATCAACCAGGCAGACACACGTGTGGATTGAGAGACCAGACCTCCACTCCTTCAGCAGTTTCTCATCGCGGTGAAGAGCAGAGTTGAGGAGAGGCGTGCGCTCGTTCGCTGAAGCACTTCACAGCGCTGTCAAGCTGCTGTGTGTGCTCTCTCTTTGTCTCTCTCCCACTCTCCCTCTCTCTCGTCTTCCTTCAGCTGCGCGAGCAGCCTCCTCTTCTCTCGTTCTGCTCCTGACTGAACTCCTTCTCTCCTCCTCTCCTCCCCGCCTCGTTCGGTCCTCTCCTGTGGTATGTGCTGGCTCAGTGGCAGCAGAGGCAGCAGTTAAGCAGCGCTGGATCGCATTCAGCTGCGTCTCGCGGCGCTCCGAGGCTTCTCGCGTCCCTCTCTCCCGTTGCGTGTGTGCACAGACGAGCGGCTCTCCTCGCCTGAGACGACTTCTGAAACGGGCATGGTGTTATAGTGTGTTTGCTGATGCCGGTCGGCTGCACTGAGCCAATGGCAGAGAGCCACTGAAGTGATGGGAGGGCTGGGAGGAGAGGGGCATCTGTCACACCTCCCACCACTTCTGACTCAGCCCCTGTTCCCCCAGCCAACCAGGATACAGCAGCATCGCTCCCTCTCTCTCCCTCCCTCCCTTCCTCTTGCTCCCTCTCTCCTTGTCTCTCTCTCTCTCTCTCTGCTGTGTACTCTTTCACAAACACACGCGCCTACACACACACACACACAAACACACACACACAGAAGTACGGATGCAGGAGCACACGCACAGACACACACATATATTCTGTCGGTCTCCTAAAAAGTAGCAAAAGCTTTCATTCTCTTTCAGTCTTACGCGCGTGCACGCACACACACACACGCACGCACAAAACACACACTATCGCTCTATCGAATTGTCTCTCTTCAGTGTGTGCGCTAGCAGCTGAGCCAGCAGATGAAGACAGAGAGCGAGAGAGGGGGAGAGAGAGAGAGGGGGGAAGAGAGAGAGAGGGTAAGAGAGAGAGAGGGGGGGAAGAGAGAGAGAGTGAGAGAAAAGGGGTGTGAGAGCCGTGGAGGGGAGAGGTGCTGCTTAGTGTCTGAGGAACACAGTAATGCTGGGGAGCCAACATGCTACAACTCCCTTCATCCATCTTTTATTATGCTAATCTTAACCACAGATGCTATAAAAAGACAATAGTATGCGGAAGACACTGAGCACTGCGCGTATCCAAGACGGCTCACCGAGGCTCCTCACTTCTGCAGCCCTCCTCGGCTGCCTTCTCCTGCTCTGTAAATGAAGGAAATTACATCACAGGCAGGATTGTCTGTGGCTCCGTCCGCTCTGTCTGTCTGCGGCGGGAAGATCAGAGAGGGTCTCTCTCTGGAGGAAGAGCACATCACAGCGGCGCATCGCAGTCAAATCAGCCGGCTGATGAAAATGGGTTGCAAGAGAAAATGTCAGGATTTGAATAAAAGGAGGCAGAGTTTGAGGGGGTTGTGTGTGTGTGTGTGTGTGTATAGGGGGAGGGGGTGGCGGGGGGGGGCGTCAGGGGGCCTGGGCTAGATAGCGCAGGGCGTGGTGCAAGACCCTCCCGTGTCAGGGAGGGGGGAGGAGAGGGGAGGCGGGGGTACTGAGATGCTCCCATTACACGACACGACCCACGAGCTACATTTGTCTCGATTCATAAGTCGCCCAGCCAGATAAAATCTCAGGGAAAACTCTATTGTTTGCGCACAGACGTGCTGATCCTGTCTGTAACAGAAACTCATGCATTATTGATTCCGATGCTTTCACAGGGCACAGCTTGTTTCTGTTTACGACACCACACTGAGACCACACGAGCACAGGAAGTCCACACCATGTCTTTCCCGTAAAAAAAAACCCCTCCTTTGGTTAGGTCCCATTCAACCAAATATTCCATTAGCCAATCGCTGACCACCAATTAGAGCGTTAGCCAATCATCAGCCAGCAGTCCTGACATTAGTAATGCTTTAACAAGGATGCATATACTGCTGCTTGCATTAGTGAAAGGAGTAAAAACACCAGCATTATCAAGCGGATAGAAAAAGCAAACTTTGAAGAAGTTAAGAGGATGCTGACATTGATATCCATCTCTTTCATAGGCTGTTCTTGGTCAGAACACACTTAGCTTCCAGCTCATTAAAGATGTTTGCTTCGTCGGAAATACCTGAAAGTTCACAGCACATCACCACACGGACGTTCGTTCCATCAAGTATCTGTTACTTTCACACACACACACACACACACACAGACAGAGAGAAACACACACAACAACAACAAAACTCCCAGAATGCTCTTGTTAAACCGGAGAAACTTTGGCAAAGTTTAACGGGCCACATCCTTGAGGAACACAAGTACAAACAGGAAATACGGATCCAAAGTACCTGGGGGATCTGACGGTTTCGTACACACACACATGCGCACACACACGCCCACACACACTAGCACACGCTCTGACTCGCTCGCACGAACTCGCACACGCTCACACAGATACAGACAAGAACACACACGCGCGCGGTTCTGTAGAATCAAGGCTGAAATCATTTCGGGGCTGCGTGTAAGATAACCTGTCAGGAATCTGTTCCACGCTCGTCTGGTGAATGCTCACTGGAGCATTAGAAAACCAGAGGCCGTATTGTTGTGCTGTCACAGGACTGTACGAGCGCTCGTGGAACACACAGTCAATACCTGAACCACACACATTCACAAAGATACTTCAGACTCTGTGATGTTGCAATTACTACCCAATTACTATACACTTACTACACTGTTACTAGACAATTGCTACGTGCCAAACAACTGCTATACAATTACAACATGATTAAAACAAATTTCCTACACAATTACTCCTCAATTACCACACAATTAACCCAAATTGCTTAACATTTAGACTGACTATAAAATACCACTGAATGATTGCATGGAAATAATGCAGTTTTTACAGCACACTTTATGCACAATTACTACATATTTCCCACACTATTAACCAGATTTAACACCTAAACACTACTAGTACTACACGTTTACAACACACATATTACACATTGTCACTGCAGAGTGATTCCACAATTACTACGCTCTAAATTACTAAGGACTTTCCGTAGAAGTATAGAAGTACTCAAAGTTGCCGTGGTGACCTGACATCTGAATAACCCTGTACGGTCATCGTTGTCATCCAGCCTAATCCCATCAGAGCGTTCCCCGATGTAGATTACTCATTAGTTAAGAGGAAATGGATCTAGATTAACTAATTATCTAAATGGACGGGCCGCTTGAGTGGCTGCTCATTCCTAAACACATCTCACAGAGAGACAGACATGCGTGTCACAGTGCCTTCCGAGATTCAATAAGAAAACTCTAATGACTTTAGGCTGTAGAACTCAATAATGATCTGAACCCCCCCCCCCCCCCTACTTTCCTCCCACAAATTTAGCATAGCGCTGCATATCCAGACATAGCATAACACTGTATATCCAAATTTAGCATAGCGCTGTACATCCAGACTTAGCATAGCGCTGTATATCCAGACTAAGCATAGCGCTGTATATCCAGACGTAGCATAGAGCTGTATATCCAGACTTAGCATAGCGCTGTATATCCAGACTAAGGATAGCGCTGTATATCCAGACTTAGCATAGCGCTGTATATCCAGACTAAGGATAGCGCTGTATGTCCAGACTTAGCATAGCGCTGTATGTCCAGACTTAGCATAGCGCTGTATGTCCAGACTTAGCATAGCGCTGTATGTCCAGACTTAGCATAGCGCTGTATATCCAGATTTAGCATAAGAACTGATGTAGAAGCATGCTGTCTCTTCGCCACAGAATAAAATAATGCCCTAGTTAAAATATACAAAAAGGTTTGTTTATAGGACCGTTATCCATGGTGTTCCAGAACATTTCTTACCAACCAGATTTAATGTTTTGTTTTCCTCTATATCACACTTCCCTATACAAATCTTAAATATAAATGTGTTAAATTAGCACCAGTGCCTTAGACCACAGTGTTTCACTACAGTATTCGAATGAATAGTATTGGGAAGTGTACTGTAATATACTAAAAGGAATTGTAGTACTGTCCTGTAGTTTTGTGTAGTAAAATATAATTTAATACACTATAGTGTTATGTGATGTGGTATTTTATGGTTTATTATAGTAATGTGAAGTATGGTCCTGCATAGCACATTTACAGTTCTCCAGCGATTCCATCTGTCAGGCACCCCCCACCCACCCCCACCCCCCCCCATCCACACCGCCTGTTTTATTGGCTTCAACATTGTAGAACTCTGGGAGTCGGGAAGTCAGCTGATGCTGTGTTTCCTGCGGCACATTTGGCAGATTACTGAATGCTTTATGTTCCTGAGGGAGAGCAGGATTTACAGGCCTGGCCGCTCTGCAGCGTATATCTGGGATTAAGCACGCCATAATTCCTGAACTGGACCGCGGCTGAGATCACTAACGCACTGCAAGATGGATCGTTTTTTTTTTAAAACATCGATACTGGGAGGTAGATCTAATTAAAACAAAGACGCAGGCACACACTCAACGCACTTGCTCATGTAACCCCCCCTCCCCCTCCCCCCCCCCCCCCCCCGCTGCTGACACACACACACAAAGAATTCAATCTGGAGGAGAAGATTCGGTAATTACTCCTAACTTCCTGAGTCTGTCCCCTGTGTGTCTAGTGAGCAGTTGCAGACATGAGCAGCAGATCACAGAGCTGGAGCGGACCGTAAAGTACATCACAGTTCCGCTGATTTAACAGATGTGAGAGGTAGAAGTATAAGGCCCTGGCTCCCCAGGCTGAGCGAGCGACAGAGCGCCAGAGAGAGTCAGAGAGAGAGAGGGAAAGATGGTCAGAGAATGAAATAAAAAGAGAGAGAGACAGAGAGGGAGGGAGTCAGAGAGAGAGAGAAAAAGAAAAAGGAAGAAATAAAGAAAATTCTGCAGCAAGCCATCTAGCTCCGGGTTTCTTCTGGGTCCACCCTCCTCTCTCTCGCTCTCTCTCTCTCTCCCTCCCTCCAATTCCTCATTTTTTTCTTTCCATCTCTCTCTCGTGTCCCTCCAACCCTGCAACTTCCCTCCTCATCTGTTCATCTCTCCCACTCTTACCTCTGTTCACCCCATCTATCTCTCTCTGTGTTATCCTCCAGATCAGAATAAACATCAACATATTAGCATATATATAGTAATGTACCCCTTGGAGTCAGGAGGGCGCTGTAGGGAGGCTGACTGCCACGATAGACTCTACAAGATAGACTAGTGTGTGTGTGTGTGTGCAAGCGTGTGAGTGTGCGCTGTTGCACATGTGGGGTGCGTGAGTGCGTGTGCATGCGTGTAAGTGTGCGCTGGTGTACATGTGGTGTGTGTGTGTGTGTGACTGAGGGAGGCTGTTTATGACGTAAGGGTGTGACATGGTATATCATCTGAGCTGAAATACATCCAGCGTCTAATTTGGTGGATTTGACACGCTTCAGAGAGTGAGCGAGAGAGAGCTTAGGTTACACCATCTCAAAGAGCAGGGGCTCGGCGTAGGAGGTCTGTCTGCCTGGCGACAGCACAGAATATCATTACGGGAGTGGGGAGCTGTCCCTGTGGCCATGGCACAATCTATGTGGTCATCGACTCTCCAGAGAAAGAACAACAAATCAATGGAGTCTTTTCATGTGGAATGCAAATCAAAAAGTGCTGACATGCCCCAGGAAGACCATGGGGCCAAACGATCAATGCAGGATTACTGTCATTTAGAAGAGAGATCAACCAAGAACAGACCAGCAGAGGTAAAAAACAGGTGTAGTAGAGACCAGTAGATGAGAGAGCAGCAGTGGAGATGCTAGTGGAGGAAATGCTAGTGGAGGAGATGCTATTAGAAGAGATGCTAGTAGAGGAGATGCTAGTGGAGGAGATACTAGTGGAGGAGATGCTAGTGGAGGAGATACTAGTGGAGGAGATGCTAGTGGAGGAGATAATAGTGGAGAAGATGCTAGTGGAGGAGATAATAGTGGAGAAGATGCTAGTGGAGGAGATGATAGTGGAGGTGATGCTAGTGGAGGGGATGATAGTGGAGGAGATGCTAGTGGAGGAGATGATAGTGGAGGAGATACTAGTAGAGGAGATGCTAGTGGAGGAGATGCTAGTGGAGGAGATAATAGTGGAGAAGATGCTAGTGGAGGAGATGCTAGTGGAGGAGATGCTAGTGGAGGGGATGATAGTGGAGGAGATGCTAGTGGAGGAGATGATAGTGGAGGAGATACTAGTGGAGGGGATGATAGTGGAGGAGATGCTAGTGGAGGAGATGATAGTGGAGGAGATGATAGTGGAGGAGATGATAGTGGAGGAGATGCTAGTGGAGGGGATGGTAGTGGAGGAGATGGTAGTGGAGGAGATGCTAGTGGAGGGGATGATAGTGGAGGAGATGCTAGTGGAGGAGATGCTAGTGGAGGGGATGATAGTGGAGGAGATGCTAGTGGAGGAGATGATAGTGGAGGAGATGATAGTGGAGGAGATGATAGTGGAGGAGATGCTAGTGGAGGAGATGGTAGTGGAGGAGATGCTAGTGGAGGAGATGATAGTGGAGGAGATGCTAGTGGAGGGGATGATAGTGGAGGAGATGCTAGTGGAGGAGATGATAGTGGAGGAGATGATAGTGGAGGAGATGCTAGTGGAGGGGATGGTAGTGGAGGAGATGGTAGTGGAGGAGATGCTAGTGGAGGGGATGATAGTGGAGGAGATGCTAGTGGAGGAGATACTAGTGGAGGGGATGATAGTGGAGGAGATGCTAGTCGAGGAGATGCTAGTGGAGGAGATGCTAGTGGAGGGGATGATAGTGGAGGAGATGCTAGTGGAGGAGATGATAGTGGAGGAGATGCTAGTGGAGGGGATGAAAGTGGAGGAGATGCTAGTGGAGGGGATGGTAGTGGAGGAGATGGTAGTGGAGGAGATGCTAGTGGAGGGGATGATAGTGGAGGAGATGCTAGTGGAGGAGATGATAGTGGAGGAGATGCTAGTGGAGGGGATGAAAGTGGAGGAGATGCTAGTGGAGGGGATGGTAGTGGAGGAGATGGTAGTGGAGGAGATGCTAGTGGAGGGGATGATAGTGGAGGAGATGGTAGTGGAGGAGATGCTAGTGGAGGGGATGATAGTGGAGGAGATGCTAGTGGAGGAGATGCTAGTGGAGGGGATGATAGTGGAGAAGATGCTAGTCGAGGAGATGCTAGTGGAGGAGATGATAGTGGAGGAGATGCTAGTGGAGGAGATAATAGTGGAGGAGATGCTAGTGGAGGGGATGAAAGTGGAGGAGATGCTAGTGGAGGAGATGATAGTGGAGGAGATGATAGTGGAGGGGATGAAAGTGGAGGAGATGCTAGTGGAGGAGATGATAGTGGAGGAGATGATAGTGGAGGAGATGATAGTGGAGGAGATGATAGTGGAGGAGATGATAGTGGAGGAGATGCTAGTGGAGGGGATGAAAGTGGAGGAGATGCTAGTGGAGGAGATGATAGTGGAGGAGATGATAGTGGAGGAGATGATAGTGGAGGAGATGCTAGTGGAGGGGATGGTAGTGGAGGAGATGGTAGTGGAGGAGATGCTAGTGGAGGGGATGATAGTGGAGGAGATGCTAGTGGAGGAGATGCTAGTGGAGGGGATGATAGTGGAGGAGATGCTAGTGGAGGAGATGATAGTGGAGGAGATGATAGTGGAGGAGATGATAGTGGAGGAGATGCTAGTGGAGGAGATGGTAGTGGAGGAGATGCTAGTGGAGGAGATGATAGTGGAGGAGATGCTAGTGGAGGGGATGATAGTGGAGGAGATGCTAGTGGAGGAGATGATAGTGGAGGAGATGATAGTGGAGGAGATGATAGTGGAGGAGATGCTAGTGGAGGGGATGGTAGTGGAGGAGATGGTAGTGGAGGAGATGCTAGTGGAGGAGATGCTAGTCGAGGGGATGATAGTGGAGGAGATGCTAGTGGAGGAGATGATAGTGGAGGAGATGATAGTGGAGGAGATGATAGTGGAGGAGATGCTAGTGGAGGAGATGGTAGTGGAGGAGATGCTAGTGGAGGAGATGATAGTGGAGGAGATGCTAGTGGAGGAGATGCTCGTAGAGGAGAGACCAGAAGAGGAGATCCTAGTAGAGGAGAGACCATTAGAGGAGAGAATCTACGTGAACAACATTGAAGGGTGACTGTTCTTTTAAATTTTTGATATATCTTTTCAGTGTCGCTTGATTTTCAGTGAAACTGAATTTGATTTGATGCTTTTTCAAAAAGGCCGATTCATAGTTTGGATCGTTTTTTTTTATTTATTCTAAACTTTTGGTCTGTGTTAATGTATAACCAACACAAACACAGTTGTTTCAGTATGTGCAAATAGGTCAGTAAAATGAATAATGCAAACCAGGCATAAAGGTTAGGAATTATGCAGGAGTGGTTAGGTTGAAGACTTCTGAAATTTCCCCATTAGGGGACTAATAAGGGAAAATTTATTTCTTATGAAAGCTGCCAAACATTTTCACTTTACAAGAACCAAATTCAAGACCCATGAGTAGGCTAGAAAAACACACCTGTACTTTACACCCTCCTCACCTGGTTATGAAGCATTTTATATTTCATCACACGTGTTCAATGTCCCACAGAAATGCCTAGCAGAGGAGAGAGATCAGCACTCTCTCGTCACCCTCTATCAGAAGGGGTCAAGTCTGTGACCTTGTCTGATACCTGCTCATTCTCTCTCTCCCTGTCTCTCTCACTCCCTCTCTATCTCTCCCTCCCTTTCTCTCTCTCTCTCCCTCTCTCTCTCTCTTTATCTGCCTCTCCCCCCCCCTCTGTCCTTCTATCCTCTCTCTTTCTCTCTCTCTCTCCCTCTCTCTCTCTCTTTATCTGCCTCTCCCCCCCCCTCTGTCCTTCTATCCTCTCTCTTTCTCTCTCTCTCTCCCTCTCTCTCTCTCTTTATCTGCCTCTCCCCCCCCCTCTGTCCTTCTATCCTCTCTCTTTCTCTCTCTCTCTCCCTCTCTCTCTCTCTTTATCTGCCTCTCCCCCCCCCCCTCTGTCCTTCTATCCTCTCTCTTTCTCTCTCTCTCTCCCTCTCTCTCTCTCTTTATCTGCCTCTCCCCCCCCCCCCTCTGTCCTTCTATCCTCTCTCTTTCTCTCTCTCTCTCCCTGTCTCTCTCACTCCCTCTCTATCTCTCCCTCCCTTTCTCTCTCTCTCCCTCTCTCTCTCTCTTTATCTGCCTCTCCCCCCCCCCCTCTGTCCTTCTATCCTCTCTCTTTCTCTCTCTCTGTCTCGCCCTCTCTCCTCATATACGCACACACAGAGTCCCTCTCTCAAACACACACACAGAGCCACACACAATCGCCGGCTCAGACACATAGATTAGATTGACCTGGCCGGAACAAGGTCACAGTTAAGATGACAACGCCAGCAAGCTCTTACAAAACTCTGAGTGTGTGTGTGTGTACCTGAGGTGTGAGTGTGTACCTGTGGAGTGTGTGTGTGTGTGTGTGTGTGTGTACCTGCTGTTAGTGTGTGTGTGTGTACCTGCTGTGTGTGTGTGTGTGTGTGTATGTGTACCTGATGTGTGTGTGTGTACCGGGTGTGTGAATGTGTGTGGATGTCTCCCACTGTCTTTCATAAAAACTGCAGTACTGAGTGAAAGCATTTCACTGACCTCATCATAATGGCTCATGCAGAGTCCTTTAAAGTGCAACTAAATCTGGCAGCACACACACACACACTCTACACACGTGAGAACAATAGTATGAATTGACTGCAACCTAGAAGCACTTAAGGCCGATCAGGTCTGTAAGATGATCTGATGTTCTCACCGTGATGATGACAACCAGCCAGACTGTATAACCACAGATGTAGAGATCACACTGTACAACAACACACACACACCAGACTCCATCACCACAGATGTAGAGATCACACTGTATAACATCACACACACACACACCAGACACCATCACCACAGCTGTAGAGATCACACTGTACAACATCACACACACACACCAGACACCATCACCACAGCTGTAGAGATCACACTGTACAACATCACACACACACACCAGACTCCATCACCACAGCTGTAGAGATCACACTGTATAACATCACACACACACACACACACCAGACTCCATCACCACAGCTGTAGAGATCACACTGTATAACATCACACACACACACACACCAGACTCCATCACCACAGCTGTAGAGATCACACTGTACAACATCACACACATACACACACACACCAGACTCCATCACCACAGCTGTAGAGATCACACTGTACAACATCACACACACACACCAGACTCCACCACCACAGCTGTAGAGATCACACTGTACAACATCACACACATACACACACACACCAGACTCCATCACCACAGCTGTAGAGATCACACTGTACAACATCACACACACACACCAGACTCCACCACCACAGCTGTAGAGATCACACTGTACAACATCACACACATACACACACACACCAGACTCCATCACCACAGCTGTAGAGATCACACTGTACAACATCACACACACACACACACCAGACTCCACCACCACAGCTGTAGAGATCACACTGTACAACATCAGGCAAAAACAAAGAATGATGATGATGATGTAGTGGGATCCATTACATGGACACCATCATGTACTGTGATGAACCAAATTCAGCTTCTCTCTAGCTCTTCATAGGCTAGAATTCATGAACCACAGAGGCTCTGATTGCGAACTCGCCTTGTACTGATATGCTTAGTAATCACATGAATGATCACTGTATTTTTCTTTGTGCGAATTTGTAGCACAAACTATTTTTTATCACTGAGGGATGAGTCAACCGTACTGGGTAGACTGCCTGGATAAATGAACCCGGCTGAAATTATACACTCGCGAGATAAATTAACATCTCTGATGTATTCACGGAATCAGAGTAAATTGCAGAGCATTTGCATATAATGTGACTAAAGCTAGCACGATCATAAAGTTTCTTTGCTGAAGTGTGCAGAAAACACACAAATCTTCCACTGAAGGTTTTTTTCTTCTTCTTTTTTCGATTGTTAGTGAGAGGTTGGTACCAAAGAAAGTTCTCACAATCCTGAGGTGATTACTCCCAGTGTTTGATACACACATTCCCTGAGTGCAGCAAGGAAGGGGTGAGGAGAGGAGGGAGGAGAGGGAAGAGGGCTGAGAGGTGAGGATATGTGAAGAGAGGAAGGAAGAAAGAAAGAAAGAAGAAAGGAAGGACAAGGAAGGAAGGATGGAAGCCTGATCGATGATGGAATCTTTTTCTATTTTTTCCATCTGCAGTCAGCAGGCCAGCCCTCCCACAGTCCTGGACCTTGCTGGAAGCGTGAGTACTGCTTGTCGTCTCCTTGACTGCGGTAGGTTTGTGGGTCATTTGTTCGGTGTCAGGTCCTCAGCTGAGCCTCTGAAAGGCACAACCAGCTGTGGAACACTAACGAATGACGGACAGGAAGGTTTGCCCCCTTTTCTTTTCTTGCTTGAGTTTCAATGTGGCAGAAAATAGTTCTCGTTCAGGAAGCTTTCTCCTTGCGAGCCAGCATTATTCCCCCCAGGCCCCCCAAAGCCTGACAGCCAAAGTGGTTCAGTTCAGCTCCAGCGGCTCCGCGTGTGAAATATGATGGAGACGCGTCTCTCCACCGCCCCGTGCGAGCGGAGAGGGGCGGGGGCCTCCGCTTCCAAGGAGATGGTTAATATTACATAAGCGCCATATATCACCGCTCCGACTTGTGCGGGACACAAACGAGGACTGGTCACATGATGGATCAGCATCTGATGCCCCGCCCCCACTCCCGCCCCTCTCCTCCCCTTGCCCCCCACCCACCCCACCCCCCCACCCCAAGTTCTTCCCCCCCGTCTATCTTCGGCAGCTGAGCAGGGCGCCTCTCAGCGGGGGATAAATCACCCGGACGATCCCGGGGACGTTTGTCACCCGGGCAAAGTGGGCATTTTGCGGTGATCGGCGAGAGAGTGGGGGGGGGGGGGCCCAGGGAACGAGGTGGGTGTGTGGGGGGATGGGGGGGGGGGAAGGGGCACGGGGGGGGGGAGGGGGTGCAATTTGCACACAGTAATAGGAGAGCGGTCCCTGTCTGCTGCGGAGTGATTTAGTGTGTTTGAACGAGGCTCGGCTTCCTGCCGAGTCAGGGAGATGCAGGAAGGTGAAGTGGCGACGGAGAGCAGAGGGGAGAGCGGAATGAGAGGGAGGGCAGCAGGGAGAGTGACACCTAACATCCTCGCTCACAGGAAGAGGAGGAAGAGGAGGAGGAGGAGGGGGGGGAGGAGGAGGAGGAGGAGGAAAAAAGGAGCAGAGAGTGCTGGAACAGCAGAGGAGGAGGAACATTCTTTAATCCCTACTCCCTTCCGGTTCTCTCTCTCTCTGGGTCTGATGCAGGCAGGCAAACAGACAGACTGGTCGGCAGACAGGCAGACAGACAGACTGGTCGGCAGACAGACAGACAGACAGACAGAAAGGCAGACAGACAGACTGATCGACAGACAGGCAGACAGACAGACAGACTGATCGACAGACAGACATGCAGACAGACTGATTGACAGACAGACAGGCAGTCAGGCAGATGGACAGACTGGTCGACAGACAGACCAACAGACAGACCGACAGATAGACAGGCAGACAGACTGGTCGACAGACAGACCAACAGACAGATAGACAGGCAGACAGACTGGTCGACAGACAGGCAGACAGAAAGACAGACAGGTATAGACAAACAAGTCAAACATTGACCGCTGAAACGTTGGACTTTTCACAGCCAACTTCAATTCAATCTCATTCATTCACTTAGTATTTTCCCCAAGATTAAAACTATGCTCAATCTCCTCAACGGGATCGGTGTCTAACAATGGCAATGCCCTGTCAGCAAAATCCTAAACAGTTATAGAAATGACTCACTCAGATGTCATGAATAAATAATCTAATGGTAAATGTCACTTTCTGGGTTTTTCAGTGGTTTGGTTAAATGCCTCTGAGAGATCTGCCACATGTGCTGAAAGTATATGTTTCCCATCAAACTTTAAACAGCTCGTTTCCAGTCCATCTGCTAATTAAAGAGGAGGTAGGCAGAGGGAGGCAGGGGGAGGTGGGTGAGGTGGGAGGGGGGGGGGGGGGCGGAGTCTTTGACACATCATTAAGATTTGATGGGAGGAGGGGTTGAGGAGGCCCCCGGAGACTTGGGCACTCTGGGTGTGGACATTTAAAACACATCCAACTGAGCACACTTAGAGTGAGACACAGGGGACCTGTCTTTCACTCTCTCTCTCTCTCTCTCTCTCACTCTCTCTCTCACTCTCTCTCTCTCACTCTCTCTCTCTCTCCTTCACGTTCATTCTCTCTCCTTCATTCTCTCTCTCTCCTTCACTTTCATTCTCTCTCCTTCATTCTCTCCCTCTCCTTCACTTTCATTCTCTCTCTCTCCTTCACTTTCATTCTCTCTCCTTCACTTTCATTCTCTCTCCTTCACTTTCATTCTCTCCACTTTCATTCTCTCTCCTTCACTTTCACGTTCTCCTTCACTTTCATTCTCTCTCCTTCAAATTCTGTCTCTCCACTTCAATTCTCTCTCTTCACTTTCTCTGCCTCCTTTCTTTCTCGTTTACTTTCTTTTGACTTACTCTCTTGCTCTTCTCCCTCTCTCTCTCTCTCTCTCTCTCTCCATCTCTCTCTCCCTCTCTCTCTCTCTATCCCTCTCTGTCTCTCTCTTTATTAGTCTTTCTCGCTGATGTCTTAAAGTCTCTCTGTATCTATCCCCTCAGTCCTTCCCCCAGTAGCCTATCCTTGTCCTGCAGGTGGTGTAGCTGTGTCGTCACAGGGTCATCTTAACACCCTCCCCATTATGGAGATCATCAGCCAATCAGAGGAAGAGGACCTCTACAGCCAATCTGCTCAGTTGTTTATGAGGATCTGCACTGATGATTATTTCATAAAGCTTTGATGTTATTTTTACATTCCCCTTTGATTCACAGAGATCTGTGGAAGACCCACTAAATGTTGGCTGCATAATAGGATTAATTAACTAACCAGCTTCTAGGTTCATACCAGAAGAGGTACGCCATCTTCGCATCATCTTGCAGCACAGCTGGGAGGAGAGAAGAGATACCAATTATCTGTGCACTGTGTAACTCCGGTGGTGCTGACCTACATCTACAATGAATCATCCCTCATCTCCATACTTAGCGTCCAGCCCCCTGATCATGACTCTGATGCTAGCATGGTTTTTTGGCATGTTGTTGATATGCTGTTGGCATGTAGTTGGCATGCTGTTGGCATGTTGTTGGCATGCTGTTGGCATGTTTGAGGATGTGTTCATGTTGGGGATATGTGAGCGTGTTGAGTACTTTTACTCTGTGCTGTATTCTGTAAACGCCCCTTTCAAGCCCTGAGGAATTTAACTCCATACTGTTACAAAATAACAGTTGATTCTGTGTATGTGTGTGTGTGTGTGTGTGTATGTGTGTGTGTGCGTGCGTGTGTGTTTGGCAGAGACAAGATTTCTGCTCAAGCTGTCCACTCTCCGCCAAGGCGGTAACCATGACGAACCACCATGTGGCCCTCTGTGGTTACCGCGGGCACGCCCTCCCCCCCTCCCACCCTCACCATCGGTCCCTCTGCCCTAACCTCCGTCCCTCCTTCCGTCCTTTCCTCCGTTGCTCCTTCCCTTCCTTTCCCACTCCTCTATTGTTGGCAAACACTGAGGGAATGCTGGCACGCTTCCCCCTTTTCATCCCCCTCATACCCCCCCCCCCCCCACACCCACACTCAAGCCCCCTCTCAGCCCCACTCATTAAGACGTTAGTGTCATTTGCCAAATGTAGCATGACGACACAGGCAGAGTAATCTGCTAATGCGTGTGTGACAGACCCGGCCAGACCCGGCCAGACCCGGCCAGACCAGAACATTCTCCACTGAGGAATATAATCCCTCTGGTAGATTAGTCACTGGAACACATGATTATGTCTTGTCCTGCCCAATCACAGCCACTGACACACAATTCATTCATTCCATAATATCTATTTTCTTTCATGGATTTGGACTGGAATGTGTTGATTAACTTTCAATTAGCTCTGCGCTTTACACTAGCCACAACATTGTAAACGTTACACGAGCCACAACATCATAAACTTTACACGAGCCACAACATCATAAACTTTACACTAGCCACAACATCATAAACTTTACACTAGCCACAACATTGTAAACGTTACACGAGCCACAACATCATAAACTTTACACGAGCCACAACATCGTAAACTTTACACTAGCCACAACATCATAAACTTTACACTAGCCACAACATTGTAAACGTTACACGAGCCACAACATCATAAACTTTACACGAGCCACAACATCGTAAACTTTACACTAGCCACAACATCATAAACTTTACACTAGCCGCAACATTGTAAACGTTACATGAGCCACAACATCATAAACTTTACACGAGCCACAACATCGTAAACTTTACACTAGCCACAAGATCATAAACTTTACACTAGCCACAACATTGTAAACGTTACACGAGCCACAACATCGTAAACTTTACACTAGCCACAACATTGTAAACTTTACACTAGCCACAACATTGTAAACTTTACACTAGCCACAACATTGTAAACTTTACACTCGCTACAACATTGTAAACTTTGCACTAGTCACAACATCGTAAACTTTACACTAGCCACAACATTGTAAACGTTACACGAGCCACAACATTGTAAACTTTACACTAGCCACAACATTGTAAACTTTACGCTAGCCACAACATTGTAAACTTTACGCTAGCTACAACATTGTAAACTTTGCGCTAGCCACAACATTGTAAACTTTACACTAGCTACAACATCGTAAACTTTACACTAGTCACAAAATCATAAACTTTGCACTAGTCACAAAATCATGAACTTTGCATTAGTCACAACATCGTGAACTTTACACTGCAAACTAACTACAGTATATAAAGGTTGTGAATACATTATATAGATGCTGTAAATTACAGTATATAGATGTTTTAAACTACAGTGTAAAGGATGTGACTACAGAATAAAGGATGTGACTACAGAATAAAGGATGTGACTACATAATAAAGGATGTGACTACAGTGTAAAGGATGTGACTACAGAATAAAGGATGTGACTACAGAATACATGATGTGACTACAGTGTAAAGGATGTGACTACAGAATAAAGGATGTGACTACAGAATAAAGGATGTGACTACACTGTAAAGGATGTGACTACAGAATAAAGGATGTGACTACAGTGTAAAGGATGTGACTACAGAATAAAGGATGTGACTACAGAATAAAGGATGTGACTACAGAATAAAGGATGTGACTACAGAATAAAGGATGTGACTACAGAATAAAGGATGTGACTACAGTGTAAAGAATGTGACTACAGAATAAAGGATTTGACTACAGAATAAAGGATGTGACTACAGAATAAAGGATGTGACTACAGAATAAAGGATGTGACTACACTGTAAAGGATGTGACTACAGAATAAAGGATGTGACTACAGTGTAAAGGATGTGACTACAGAATAAAGGATGTGACTACAGAATAAAGGATGTGACTACAGAATAAAGGATGTGACTACAGAATAAAGGATGTGACTACAGAATAAAGGATGTGACTACAGTGTAAAGAATGTGACTACAGTGTAAATAATGTGACTTCAGAATAAAGGATGTGACTACAGAACAAAGGATGTGACTACAGAATAAAGGATGTGACTACAGAACAAAGGATGTGACTACAGATGGGCCTAGGTGGGTACAGATTTAGCACCGGCAGAATTTGGTGATGTAGAGGGACAAAGGGAAGTTTCCCTCCGTGAAACTCTTCTCCCTGATGCTGGCATGTTCTCTCTGATTTGTGTTGAGCACAGCTCATGCTTTATAAATATTTACAGCCCAGAGAGATTTGCTGCCATCCCCACCCACAGCTTCTTTTTTCTGCGTGTTTGTGTAAGCCTGTGTGTGTGTATGCGTGTGGAAGTGTGTGTTTGTGTAAGCCTGTGTGTGTGTATGCGTGTGGAAGTGTGTGTTTGTTTGTGTGAGTATGTATATGCGTGTGTGGGTGGGCGTGTGCATGGGTGTGTTTGTGTGTTTGTGTGAGTATGTATGTCTGTGTGTATGTGTGTGTGTGTGTGTGTTTGTGTGTGGATTTGACTTTGATTTAAAGACAGAGCAGCTCAAGAACAGATCCATCAAACTGAGATTTTACCTGAACCAGCAACCGGCTTCAAGTTACCATATAGGAGGAGAGGACAAGGGAGGAGAGGGGAGGAGTGGAGGAGGGGAGGAGAGAGGACAGGTGAAGAGAGGTGAGGAGAGCAGAAAGGAGAGGAGCAGAAAGCAGAGGAGCGTGGTAGAGAGGAGAGAAGAAGAGGAGGAGGCAGAGGTGGCCGTACCTCCAGTGGGGAACCAACCAGAGCAGATGAGACCAGGCTCTGTGGGGCTCCGTGGACAGAGCTGACCCTCGCCTGCAGAGCTGGAGCAGCACAGCCTGAGCACAGCCTCAGTTCTGCTGCTCCACAGAGCCAGCCTCAGCTGCGACACAGCTGGACGGTGAATACATTACAGACGCTTCAGTCAACCTGCACGCTCTGTGTTCAACTTTGTTTGATGACCAGATTATTCGCCTATTACGGCTGTGAATGTGGCGGCGTAATGGCTGGGGTTTAATCTGGGAATGCTATGCTAATGTTGCGCACTGTGATCGTTGTTCGTAATGAGTCCGGACAGCCATGTGGAGGTTCTCTCCCTCTGCTCTCATCCATCTCTCTCTCTCTCTTTGCTCTTCCTTCTCTCCACTCTCCTTTCTCTCTTTATCTCTCCTTCTCTCCACTCTCCTTTCTCTCTTTATCTCTCCTTCTCTCCACTCTCCTTTCTCTCTTTATCCCTCCTTTTCTTCACTCTCATCTCTCTTTATCCTCCTTCTCTCCACTCTCCTTTCTCTCTTTATCCCTCCTTTTCTTCGCTCTCATCTCTCTTTATCCTCCTTCTCTCCACTCTCCTTTCTCTCTTTATCTCTCCTTCTCTCCACTCTCCTTTCTCTCTTTATCCCTCCTTTTCTTCACTCTCATCTCTCTTTATCCCTCCTTTTCTTCGCTCTCATCTCTCTTTATCCTCCTTCTCTCCACTCTCCTTTCTCTCTTTATCCCTCCTTCTCTCCACTCTCCTTTCTCTCTTTATCCCTCCTTCTCTCCACTCTCCTTTCTCTCTTTATGTCTCCTTCTCTCCACTCTCCTTTCTCTCTTCATCCCTCCTTTTCTTCACTCTCATCTCTCTTTATCCCTCCTTCTCTCCACTCTCCTTTCTGTCTTTGTCTTTCCTTCACTCTCTCTTCCTCTCTAGTTGTCTCTCCCTCTTCCATCACTCTCTACCTTCTCGTCTTTATTAATTTGCTGTCTTTCACCATCGCATGGATGGAAGGACTGCAGCACCTCACTGCAGGCACACACACACACACACACGCACACACACAGTAAACACATCCCATCCCTCCCTCCACACTGCTGTGTAAACACTATTTAATCCCACTTACACTTCAGTGGCCAGGGACTGCCAGCCATATATTTAGACTGGCTGCAGGGCAAACTGTAAATCCACCACTCTGCTGGAACAGTAAGCAGGGCCTGGACCAAGCAGGAGGCTTCATCCTCGGAGCTGGACCGGTGCGATGGTACCTGGGAGTCGGGTGCACCTGTGTGGGGGAGTGATCAGATGGGAGATGCGGCCAAACACGTCTGTCCTAACAAAGGTTTTACGATCGGGAAGCGTTCTGTTCGCTTTCAAATGAAAAGCGGGGAGGGGAAACGTTCGGAAATCGCGCTTTTTGCAACAGCTGTTGTTGCCCGTGTGTGCGCGTGCCATCCAAGCGACATCCAACTGTCGCCCTCCGAAGGGCACTGGAGAGGACGGGGGGGGGGGAGGGCGCAAGAGGAGGACGAGGAGAGAGGAGCGCAGGAGGAAGACGTGGGAGAGTGGGGGGGGGGGCGGGAGGGGGGAGGGGTGGCGGAGGGGGGGGGGGGTGGAGTCCTTGACACAGCAGCCAAATGTCAGCCTGCTTTTAACCCTGCCCGACAGAAGCCGCAACAACAGATGCCGTCCGCCAACCAGTGAAATGTCAACGGCTCTTAACCTCTGCGAGGAGCAG
Organism: Protosalanx chinensis; assembly: GCA_030340685.1. Lineage (NCBI taxonomy): Eukaryota > Metazoa > Chordata > Actinopteri > Osmeriformes > Salangidae > Protosalanx > Protosalanx chinensis. The sequence goes on from CM059319.1 coordinate 15,645,336, forward strand.
GACGGGCAGGCCGACAGGCCAGAGTGGCCACTTGTCTTGGAGATTCCTGTAAATGTCAGGAGCCATTTCCCTGCCTAGTCGATTCCCCGGAGACAGAAACAGAGAGAGGAGGAGGGGAGACGGAGCGAGAGCGAAGGAGGGAGAGAGCGAGAGGTGGAGGGATGGGGAGAGAGCGATAGAGACGAGAGAGGGGGAGGAGAGAGGGAGGGAGGGAGAGCGAGAGGAGAGAGGGAGGGAGAGATCGGGCGAGGAGAGCGTGTGTGTGGGAGAGAGAGAGAGAGAGAGTGAGACAGAGAAGAGAAAGAGTGAGGGAGAGAGATAGAGAGAGTGAGGGGGAGAGATAGAGTCAGGGGGAGAGACAGAAAAGGAGATAAAGAGAAAGAAGGATATAGCGAGAGAGCGGCAGCCAGAAAGACAAAGAAACTGTAAAAAAAAAATAGAAAGAGAGATCCAGCACTTAGCATCCGCCACTGCAGAAGCATGAGTGAGTGAGTGTGTGTGTGTGTGTGTCTATGTGGATCTGTTTGTGTCTGCGTCTGTGTCTGCGTCTGTGAGTGTAACATATCTATATCTGTCTATGAGTATATGTGTGTGTGTGCGCGTGTACCTGTGTGCATGTGTCTTTGTGTTGCGGATGTGTCCGTGTGGATCTGTGTGTGTGTGTGTGTGTGTTGTTTGGGGTGTAAGGGCTGTATCGGTGAGGATATCAGCTATCACAGAGAGACAGCCATGTCCTTTCTCTCTGCTGCTGTGGTGTCCTATGTCAGGGCTGCTGCCCTAGCCCTGACCACAACACACACACACACACTCACACACCAGGCCGAGCGAGACACACCCAGGCCAGCAGCGGTCAGGGCTCCGGTCCAGCAGGATGTGAGAGCAGAACTGACGGCCCGTTCTCTCGGGGAGAGGGACGGAGCGCCAAGTAATGCTAAATAGACAGAATTAGTGGCAACTCAGTCACCAGGACCCTGGCCGAATGAAACAACGACGATCAATAGCAGCTTCTGTTGCACGCACACGCACACGCACGTACACACACCCCCTACACACACCCCCACACACACCCCCACACACACACCCACACACACATGCAGGCAGACAGGAAGAACGAACTGAATTCAATAGCTGCAAAGGCTCTCAAGTCAGACCCTGAGATTTCCACCTTGCTGTCACACACTAGAGCAGCCAGGCTTACACACACACACACACACACACACACACATTACCGGGGTTCAGCAGGACAAATCGTTCTCAGATGTGTTGATGGCAATCTGGAGCCGCGCAGCAATCAATGCTGCGTTTCATTCACTCACCCCCACGCACGGCACCGCTCACATCAGCTTACAGCCCTGTCCGCCCCCCCCCCCCCCCTCCCCCGGCCACCGCTCCAATCCCCCCCCCCCGCCCCTGTCCCTCCCGCCCAGCCCCACGGGGGAAAGACCGTTGTAGAGCATGCTGCAGGAACAGCGGAAAGCACTCCGCACCTCCAGCGGAACGGCCCAGGCGATCGTGCGCGGAGCCCCGGGCCAGCTGGAGGAAGTTTGGGGAGCGGGGCGGGGAAGGAGCAGGCCCCTCTGGGGCTCCGGCAGATGTAAACACCTGCAGGCAGGAGATGACACAGCCCCCGCTGATCCTGGAACACGGTGACCGGACCAGGAGCAAGGAGGATGGAGAGGATGGAGGAGAGGCTGGAGGGAGAGCAGGGAGGGCGGGGGGAGAGGGGCGAGTGGGAGGAGGAAGGCAGAGGAGAGAGAAGGGAGGCAAAGGAAGAGGAAGGCTGAGAGGAGGCAGTGGAGGAGGGGAAGGGGAGGCAGTGGAGGAGGGGAAGGGGAGGCAGTGGAGGAGGGGAAGGGGAGGCAGTGGAGGAGGGGAAGGGGAGGCAGTGGAGGAGGGGAAGGGGAGGCAGTGGAGGAGGGGAAGGGGAGGCAGTGGAGGAGGGGAAGGGGAGGCAGTGGAGGAGGGTTTGGAGGGAGAGGAGGTAAACGGGGGAGGGCAGATGGGTGGAGAGGAAAGAGGGGGGAAGGGGAGGAGGGACAGAGTGGGACAAAAGTGAATGGCACTGAAACACTGCCGAGCCTTAATTATACATTTTAAAGTGTCAAACGCTTTGAAAAAATAAAAGGTTTATAAAGCGCTGCCGCGACACTCCTGTTAAAATTGCCAATCCACTTGGCATTAGTCAGAGCTATTAAGTGAAGCCGGGAACAGCCAGTGAACCAATCTCTATCTTCAGAGAATCTTAAGATGCGTGAAGATAATATGGAAATGTTCCGAGCTGGGAGGAAATGCAGCGATGCCGTCACCTTCACGCTAATGGAAGCAGCAACATGGGAAGATCTCTGTGGGTGCCAAACCCCAGGAGACTCCTTCAGTGGCCACAGCAGGACCTATCCAGCCCTCTGCTTTACATGATGACTCCAGGACCTAGACCTATCCAGCCCTCTGCTTTACATGATGACTCCAGGACCTAGACCTATCCAGCCCTCTGCTTTACATGGTGACTCCAGGACCTAGACCTATCCAGCCCTCTGCTTTACATGGTGACTCCAGGACCTAGACCTATCCAGCCCTCTCCTTTACATGAGGACTCCAGGACCTAGACCTATCCAGCCCTCTGCTTTACATGATGACTCCAGGACCAAGACCTATCCAGCCCTCTGCTTTACATGATGACTCCAGGACCTAGACCTATCCAGCCCTCTCCTTTACATGAGGACTCCAGGACCTAGACCTATCCAGCCCTCTGCTTTACATGGTGACTCCAGGACCTATACCTATCCAGCCCTCTGCTTTACATGGTGACTCCAGGACCTAGACCTATCCAGCCCTCTGCTTTACATGATGACTCCAGGACCTAGACCTATCCAGCCCTCTGCTTTATATGATGACTCCAGGATCTAGACCTAGCCAGGCCTTTGCTTTACATGATGACTCCAGGACCTAGACCTATCCAGCCCTCTGCTTTATATGATGACTCCAGGACCTAGACCTATCCAGCCCTCTGCTTTACATGGTGACTCCAGGACCTAGACCTATCCAGCCCTCTGCTTTACATGGTGACTCCAGGACCTAGACCTATCCAGCCCTCTGCTTTACATGATGACTCCAGGACCTAGACCTATCCAGCCCTCTGCTTTACATGGTGACTCCAGGACCTAGACCTATCCAGCCCTCTCCTTTACATGATGACTCCAGGACCTAGACCTATCCAGCCCTCTGCTTTACATGGTGACTCCAGGACCAAGACCTATCCAGCCCTCTGCTTTACGTTTACATGTAGTCATTTAGCAGACGCTCTTATCCAGAGCGACTTACAGCAAGTACAGGGACATTCCCCCTGAGGCGAGTAGGGTGAAGTGCCTTGCCCAAGGACACTTGTCATATTGATACAGCCGGGGTTCGAACCGGCAACCGTCCGATGACGAAGTAGACCAGAGACAGACGGAAACACACACGACGCCATAGTCCTGCTCGTGGACGTTTATTAGCCGATCAGCTCCCCTCTTCATGAGGCCCTCTCAGGGCCCAGTCCGGCCTCGTTCCAGACGGGGGCTGATTTAGATCTGCCATTAGCGCTGGCCTCAGCCGCTTGACGGGCATGTGACTCCGGGCGTCGTCATTAATTCTCATTTGTTCGTCTGGACACACCCTCTTTGTTCAGCTAACGATGAGAAACGAGGGTCTCCCGCAGGATACGGTTAATGTGCTTGATTTAATATTGATGCATCGTCACTGCAGTCGGGAGCGGCCCCGCCATTGCGGGGCGGAGCCCAACGCACGCACACACCAGGAGAATAACACAGCTAACATGTGCACACACACACACACACACACATCCACCCTTAGAGCCAGCAGAACACACACACACATCCACCCTTAGAGACAGCTGAACACACACACATCCACCCTTAGAGCCAGCAGAACACACACACACATCCACCCTTAGAGCCAGTAGAACACACACACACATCCACCCTTAGAATACAGCAGAATACACACACACACACACACATCCACCCTTAGAATACAGCAGAACACACACACACACACATCCACCCTTAGAGCCAGTAGAACACACACGCACACACACATCCACCCTTAGAACACAGCAGAACACACACACACACACACATCCACCCTTAGAACACAGCAGAACACACACACACACACATCCACCCTTAGAACACAGCAGAACACACACACACACACATCCACCCTTAGAACACAGCAGAACACACACATCCACCCTTAGAACACAGCAGAACACACACACATCCACCCTTAGAAAACAGCAGAATACACACACACACACACACACACATCCACCCTTAGAGACAGCAGAACACACACACACACACATCCACCCTTAGAGACAGCAGAACACACACACACACACATCCACCCTTAGAGACAGCAGAACACACACACACACACATCCACCCTTAGAGACAGCAGAACACACACACACACATCCACCCTTAGAGACAGCAGAACACACACACACACACATCCACCCTTAGAGACAGCAGAACACACACACACAACCACATCCACCCTTAGAGACAGCAGAACACACACACACACATCCACCCTTAGAGACAGCAGAACACACACACACACACATCCACCCTTAGAGACAGCAGAACACACACACACACACACATCCACCCTTAGAGACAGCAGAATACACACAAACATCCAGTATTAGAACACACACACACACACTGTCCCTTGGTGGAGTTCCACAGCGGACACAGCACAGAGAGAATCTCATCTCGCCAACCCCAGGAGGAAGTATCACACACGCCACAGGCTCTCTCTCTTTCTTAGGCTTATCTTCCTGACACACACACACACACACAATGTTGCTTACAGTTAGAGGCACCCACACCCGTATTTTCATGTACATACAGCACACACACACACACTCTCTCGGTAGTGGCTCTCTCAAACATATTTTCTTGAAGGACAAGGTAACAGAACATACCAAAAGAACGACAGTGCTGAAGTACAGTGAGAATGAATCACCAGGACAACCAAATGAAAACGATGAATGCTTATTTAGACGCATTCAAGAAACCGGAGAGAAAGGAGGATGCTTCCAGAAGGAATCTAAAAGAATCCCTAATCGAATCTACGATGGTAATCAACTACTAAGTAATCATATACACAAGCCTAAACACTTCCCCATCGTGCAGGTGGATCTAGACAAAACGAGGAGTTCTCATCTGTTCTCCTGGAGATGAAGAGTTAGGCGTCAGGTGGCTCAGCAGGTTAAGGCGTTGGTCTCATGATCAGAAGGTTATGAGTTCGATTCCCGGCTGTGGTTATGTGATGTTGTGTCCTTGGGCAAGGCACTTCACCCTGCTTGCCTCAGAGGGAAAGGTCCCTGTACTTGATATAAGTTGCTTTGGATAAGAGCGTCTGCTAAATGAAAATATACAACAAAAAGAGGACGGGGGGGGGTCCCTGAGGACCAGGGTGGAAAGCCCCAGTGCTAAACTGTCAAGGTGACAGCGCGAAATATTTGGCATGGCAGCCTTTTTCACAACACCGTGAACTTGACGTGAACTTGAACACGTTTTGGATCATGGCGGACCATCTTCTGATTGGGCGAGGGAGACAGGATGCTGATGAGTGCCGTTCAGGTTGACCAATAGCAGGAGAGGACCAGGAAGAGAGGGGGGAGAGAGAGAGACGAGGGAAAGGAAACCCTGACAGCCTTGTCCATAACACACGCACCATACACACACCACACACTCACCATACACACACCATACACTCACCATACACCACATACACACACCACACACACACACCATACACACACCATACACCACATACACACACCACACACACACCATACACTCACCATACACCACATACACACACCACACACACACCATACACACACCATACACCACATACACACACCATACACACACCATACACTCACCATACACCACATACACACACCACACACACACCACACACACGCACCATACACACACCATACACTCACCATACACCATATACACACACCACACACACACCACACACACACACACCATACACACACCACACACACACACACCATACACACACCACACACACACCACACACACACACCATACACACACCTTACACTCACCATACACCACATACACACACCACACACACACCATACACTCACCATACACCACATACACACACCACACACACACCATACACTCACCATACACCACATACACACACCACACACACACCACACACACACACACCATACACACACCACACACACACCATACACCACATACACACACCACACACACACCACACACACACACCATACACACACCATACACACACCATACACTCACCATACACCACATACACACACCACACACACACCATACACTCACCATACACCACATACACACACCACACACACACCATACACTCACCATACACCACATACACACACCACACACACACCACACACACGCACCATACACACACCATACACTCACCATACACCACATACACACACCACACACACACCACACACACACACCATACACACACCATACACTCACCATACACCACATACACACACCACACACACACCACACACACACACACCATACACACACCATACACTCACCATACACCACATACACACACCACACACACACCACACACACACACACCATACACACACCACATACACACACCACACACACACCACACACACACCATTCACCACACACCACATACACACACCACACACAAGACACACCACACGCCACACACACACACACACCAGACACACACATCACACACCACACACATCACACACACCACACACACACACACACACATCACATACACACACCACACACACACCACACACACACCATTCACCACACACCACGCACACACCATTCACCACACACCACACACACACACACACACACCAGACACACACATCACACACCACACACATAACACACACACCACACACACACACACATCACATACACACACCACACACACACCACACACACACCACACACACACACCACACACACACACCACACACACACAGACATCACACACAGCAGTGTGACAGGTAGCAGGCTGCTTCTAGGGGTTGGGGAGAAGTGAAGGGCAGTGACATCATCCTTCCTTGGGCCAGTAGAAAGTGATGAGTCCACTCTTCCTGTCCAGCACTGTGCCAGTGGGAGGCTGTGTATCACTGCAGCCAGGAAGCTGCTCTCCCCACAGCCAGACACACACCCATCTGGCCCAGCTTAGCGCACTCTGCTGCTGGCCAGGCACTCGCATTCACACTGCAGATGTGCGTGTGTGTGTTTGTGTGTGCGTGTGCGTGTTTGTGTGTGTGTGTGTGTGTGTGTTGAGGGGCTGGCAAGAGGCAGGCAGGATTCCTCAGAGGGGATGTGCTGAGTAAGCCAGGGGTCGGAATCCTGGAGAGTTCCAGAAGACCTCTCCAGCCTTATCAGCTAATGGGATAACAGGATGAAAGGTTCTGAAGCGCACCCCGCTGTCACGGCGACGAGAGAACGTTCCAGAGCTTGTCCGGCGTATGCGACCGGAGGGGGGCTCAGACCAACATCATAAATAAAATCTGATATTCATGAGAGGAATGTGTTGATAAGGACACAGTCTCAGTAAAAAAAAAAACTGCTTCTGTTGTCTCTGCTTTCCAGAATAATCGGGCTCAGAATCTACAGTCCGTTCAGTAGAGGGAGGAAACCTTCCAGATTTCTCTCTCTCACACACACACACACACACACACACACACACGTGAACAAGCGCACGCACATCTTCATAGCCATTCGCAGATAAACACACTTACACACTGACGGTGCGCGCACACACACGTGCAAATACGCGCGCGTGCACGCACGCATGCAGACGCCCACACGGACACACACTCGCGCACCACCACCCCCCCCCCCCACACACACACACACACATGCGTGCCCAGACCTCCTCAGGGAAGGATACCACACACCGATCAATAGAAATAATGAATATGTTTATGAAGCAGGCAGGAGGTAGAGCTGGCTCTCTCAGGATCCTGGCTCGCTGATACAGCAGCCCGGCCCTGGATTCATCTCTATTACCTGACGACGGCAGAACGGTAGCCCAGCTCTCTGGCAGCATACCCTGGGTAAAACCTTCTGTGAGCCTGATGGCTTGGAGCAATGAGATGGATATTGATTAGATTCAGCATCTGCGGCCTGAGGCGCATTGATCGAGAGGCTACAGAGAGGAAAGTGAGAGAGGGACAGAGACAAAGAGGGACGGGGGGGGGGGGGGGGGGGTGGGGAAGGGCAGGGAGAGAAAGGGAGAGCAAGAGAGAGAGAGGAGTTGAGGTCGCATCTCATTAGCATGCGCTGGTTGATTGGTTATTCGCCGTTTATGTATCGCTCCTCTCTTTACCGACTGGGAAAGACTGTGGGAACTTGGGCCAAAGGTTTTACCGTGTTCCGGCCCAACACACACACACCACACACACACACGCACACACACACACACACACACACACCCCCAGGGCCTGACTCACCAAGCAGGAACCTGCTGCAGCAGTGGAACGCAGCAGAACCCTGCATCAGAAGGTTCCGGTTGTGGAACACACTGGCATGCTGTAGATCCTATGAGATGAGACACTGTGGACCAATCAGGATCCAGGAAGCTTGCTTGCTGATTGGCTAACAGGGACTCAGGGGTCACTCCTCCTCTGGTCATTGGTCCCAGCCTCCAGTCTCCTGTTCAGTCAGTAAGGGGTATCAATCTGTGTCATCCACTGTGTGTGTGTGTGTGTGTGCGCGTGCATGTGTGTGTGTGTGAGTGTGTGAACCCACGCTGTAATAAAGTCCGAGGCAGGGTCTGCAGCGTCAGCTGAACTCCAGGGTAGAAACTCATTATCCAGTATTAATATGAAGCACATTATCATCTCAGCTCAGTCTCAGCCCTGCTCATATCACTGCCATGGTAACAGACAGGCCGCCGCTCTGCAGTGGACACAGTCCATCTGGCTGCAGTGAGACAGGTTTGCAGAGAGACAGGTCTGCAGTGAGACAGGTCTACAGTGAGACAGGCCTACAGTGAGACAGGTCTGCAGAGAGACAGGTCTGCAGAGAGACAGGTCTGCAGTGAGACAGGTCTGGAGAGAGACAGTTCTGCAGTGAGACAGGTCTGGAGAGAGACAGGTCTGGAGAGAGACAGGTCTGGAGAGAGACAGGTCTGCAGTGAGACAGGTCTGGAGAGAGACAGGTCTGCAGTGAGACAGGTCTGGAGAGAGACAGGTCTGCAGAGAGACAGGTCTGGAGAGAGACAGGTCTGCAGTGAGACAGGTCTACAGTGAGACAGGCCTACAGTGAGACAGGTCTACGGTGAAACAGCAAGACAGGTCTGCAGAGAGACAGGCCTACAGTGAGACAGGTCTACAGTGAGACAGGCCTACAGTGAGACAGGTCTACAGTGAGACAGGTCTACAGTGAGACAGGCCTACAGTGAGACAGGTCTACGGTGAGACAGGTCTACGGTGAGACAGGCCTACAGTGAGACAGGTCTACAGTGAGACAGGCCTACATTGAGACAGGCTTACAGTGAGATAGGTCTACAGTGAGACAGGTCTACAGTGAGACAGGCCTACATTGAGACAGGCTTAAGGTGAGATAGGTCTACGGTGAGACAGGTCTACGGTGAAACAGCAAGACAGGTCTGCAGAGAGACAGGCCTACAGTGAGACAGGTCTACAGTGAGACAGGTCTACAGTGAGACAGGCCTACAGTGAGACAGGTCTACAGTGAGACAGGCCTACATTGAGACAGGCTTACAGTGAGATAGGTCTACAGTGAGACAGGTCTACAGTGAGACAGGCCTACTGTTAGGCAGGTCTGCAAGTGAGACAGCAAGACAGGTCTGCAGGGAGGCAGTCAGACTGGTCTGCAGTGAGACAGTCGGTTGAGGAGGAGGAGAAGGAGGGGGGAGGGGGCGGGGGGCGGGGGGGGTTAACCCAGAACCTCTCTGTACGCGACGAAAAGTTAATGAGACGCGCCAAAAATAAATGACGAGTCAATTTGTGATTCCGGTGAGCCTCTCTGTCACACAGCCTCTTCCTTCACACACACGCTCACACACACACACACACTCCTTGCACACATCATCCAGCGGAGCATATCAAGCAGGTCTGAGCTGTGTTAATGAAGGGGATTAGAGGGAGAGGAGGGTTGTGGGAGATTGAGTCTCTGGAGACAGACACACGCCACTTTAATATTCATACAGCAGCACATTTCGGTCCAGCAGTGTCCCGGTATTCTGTCTCTCAGGGAAGGATGCAGCCTAACATCCATCAGCCACATCTACCGATGACTGACAGCTCACCTCTGTCCTCCACACGAATCAGACCAGATTGATGTTTTCATGGCCATAATCCTCCCTCGCTCCTTCGTTCTCAGATCAGTGGAGAAGTACGATGAACCGCACAGATCCGAGGTCAGAGTTCATACAGAGGTTGAGCCCCTCTCTCCCAGAACCTCGGAAAAAAGGACCTGGGTGTCCCCACAGGTGAAATCAACGAGCACACGTGTTACACACTCTCCTCTCCTCTCTTCTCTTTTGTCCTCTCCTCTCTTCTCCTTTCCCCATCTGTCTTCTCCTCTCTCCCCTCTCCTCTCTTCTCCTCCCTCCTCTCCTCCTCTCCTCTCGTCTCCTTTCCCCATCTGTCTTCTCCTCTCTCCCCTCTCCTCTCTTCTCCTCCCTCCTCTCCTCCTCTCCTCTCGTCTCCTTTCCCCATCTGTCTTCTCCTCTCTCCCCTCTCCTCTCTTCTCCTCCCTCCTCTCCTCCTCTCGTCTCCTTTCCCCATCTGTCTTCTCCTCTCTCCCCTCTCCTCTCTTCTCCTCCCTCCTCTCCTCCTCTCGTCTCCTTTCCCCATCTGTCTTCTCCTCTCTCCCCTCTCCTCTCTTCTCCTCCCTCCTCTCCTCCTCTCGTCTCCTTTTCCCATCTGTCTTCTCCTCTCTCCCCTCTCCTCTCTTCTCCTCCCTCCTCTCCTCCTCTCCTCTCGTCTCCTTTCCCCATCTGTCTTCTCCTCTCTCCCCTGTCCCCTCCTCTCTTCTCCTCCCTCCTCTCCTCTCCTCTCGTCTCCTGTCCCCATCTGTCTTCTCCCCTCCTCTCTCCTCTCCTTTCCTTTCTCCATATCTACCTTCTCCTCTCTTCTCCTGTCCCCTCCTCCCCTCCCCCCTCCTCCCCTGTCCTCTCCTCTCCACATTCAGCCGTTCTTGGACTGACCATAAGACAGGGTTAATGAGTTTCTGAGCGTGTGTGCGCATGTGTTGTTGCTCATGTGCATGTATGTATGTGTGCACGTGTGCATGTGTGGGGGGGTCTATGTGCGTGTATGTATGTAGAGGAGCGGTGTATGTGTGAGTGTGACCGTGTTTGTGTGGTGTGTGTGCGTGTGTGTGTCCCTGCATGCCTGCCAGGCAGCAGATGGAAAACCCATGCATGACTTCACTGATAATCTGCTCAGCCATTCAGTGTCTGATCATAGAGCACACATGCCACAGGCCACTGGAGAGGACAGGCAGTGTGTCAACAACCTTCATCATCACTGTCATCATCATCATCACTGTCATCATCATCATCACTGTCATCATCATCACTGTCATCATCATCATCATCATCACTGTCATCATCATCACTGTCATCATCATCATCATCACTGTCATCATCTTCATCACTGTCATCATCATCATCATCATCATCATCACTGTCATCATCATCATCACTGTCATCATCATCATCACCATCATCATCATCATCACTGTCATCATCATCATCACCATCATCATCATCATCACTGTCATCATCATCATCACCATCATCATCATCATCACTGTTATCATCACTGTCATCATCATCATCATCATCATCACTGTTATCATCACTGTCATCATCATCATCATCATCACTGTCATCATCTTCATCACTGTCATCATCATCATCACTGTTATCATCGCTGTCATCATCATCATCATCATCATCATCATCCTCATCATCATCATCATCATCATCATCACTGTTATCATCACTGTCATCATCATCATCTTCACTGTTATCATCATCATCATCACTGTCATCATCATCATCACTGTCATCATCATCACTGTCATCATCATCACTATCATCATCATCATAATCATCATCATCATCTTCATCATCTTCATCATCATCACTGTCATCATCATCATCATCATAATCACTGCCATCATCATCATCATCACTGCCATCATCATCATCATCACTGTCATCATCATCATCATCATCACTGCCATCATCATCATCATCATCATCTTCACTAGGAAGGTGAAGGAGAGATTAAACACCTCCAGTGACTCAGTTTTACTGGAGACACTGGAAGACAACACAACACATTGAGATTGGCAGAGAGATGGAACAGTTCACAAACAAACACAAAGAGAGAGGTGAAAAGAGAGAAACATGAAGGAGAGACAGAAAGCTGTGATTACGTCTAATGGAACAGGAGAACATTTCCCAAGTGCCAGTTATGATGTGGAAGTCATCAGGAGAGTTGAAGGATGTGTGTGTTTTAGTAAACAGAAGACGTTCAGCCTGTGCTTGCAGAGGAAAACCCTGGGACTGATGACGGAGTTTGAACGGGCCTCTCCTCTCAGAACTGGTGAACAGGAAAAGGGAACACAACTTAAAACAGTCTGGTTTCCTTTGAAGTACAAATGTCCACACTTTCATTTTATTTCAGTAGAACTCATTCGTTCACACATACATATACATGACCTGCCTCCCTGCCTGCCTCCCTGCCTGTCTCCCTGCTGTCTCCCTGCCTCCCTGTCTGCCTCCCTGCCTGTCTCCCTGCCTGTCTCCCTGCCTGTCTCCCTGCCTCCCTGTCTGCCTCCCTGTCTGTCTCCCTGCCTCTCTGCCTGCCTGCCTGTCTGCCTCCCTGCCTCCCTCCCTGCCTCCCTGCCTCCCTGCCTGCCTCCCTCCTCCCTCCCTCCCTGCTGCCTCCCTCCCTCCCTCCCTGCCTGCCTGCCTGCCTCCCTCCCTCCCTCCCTCCCTCCCCTCCCTCCCTGCCTGCCTCCTGCCTCCCTGTTTGTCTGTCTGCCTCTCTGTCTGCTGCCTGCCTGCCTGCCTGCCTGCCTGTCTGCCTGCCTGCCTGTCTGTCTGTCTGTCTGTCTGTCTGCCTCCCTGTCTGTATGTCCGCTTCTCTGCAGTCCCAGTGTCCCTCTAAGCTCACAGAAGGTCAGAGTATCTGCTGTTGTATAGAAGTGGAGGGATTAGTTTCACTCCCACCTCTATCCTGCTGGAGGGGGAGGGAGGGAGGTGGTGGGGGGGGGGAGGCGGGGGGGGGGGGGGGGAGAGGTCCTTAGACAGTACTTAGCTGCCCTTCCTCCGGCCTTGGGGGGAAATTACATTTTTGTTGAGGACCCTATCTGGATAAAGACATGGAGGTTTGGCGGCGCGGAGGGTTCGACGGAGGAGAAAACTCATTTGCACCTCCCAATCATCTCGCCGGGTCCCGCTGTGGAGCCATCCCGGGTCGGCGGCCCTTTCTCCGCACGCGGGTGATTGGCCGAGCGGTTGAGTGGTGTGTGTCATTATGAGCGCAGGCGGTTTGTGGATGCGGGCTTGTGTCAATTACCGGAAGATCTTTTTCAATGTAGGCCACCAAACGGAAAACCTCCCCATGCTGTCATAATACCCTCTGCTCTCACGACCCCCCCGCCCCCCCCCCCCCCCCCCACACACACACACACAACCCCCCCCCCAGGTGAATTGTGTGCGCTGGCTAGGGGATCAGACAAACTCATCACCATAGATGATCACACCAAGCGGCTTAAGGCTACATGAGCCAGCACGCCGAATCACATTCTAGGTAATGTCACCATCATCGCAGGCTGTATGGAGACTGGTGTGTGTGTGTCTGTGTGTGTCTGTGTGTGTGTGTGTGTGTGTCATAGTGCGCCGTACAGGTCATTTATTCACGCACCCCTCGCTTGCCGTCTTCATCCAATCAGAAGCCGCGGTGTAATCTCTATGTTGGATGAATACATGCATGCACATCGAGAATGCAGTCAGTCACACGCAGCTGACCTTCCCTCCCCTGGAGATGACCCTGCTCTGAACACAAACACGCAATACAGCTCCGAGTCGTCTCCCACGTGTGTGGGAGAGAGAGAGAGAGAGAGAGAGAAACGAGAGGTATGTGTGTGTGTGTTTATGTGTTGTGTGTGTGGGTGTGTGTGTGTGTGAGTGAGAGAGAGAGAGAGAGAGAGAGAGAGAGAAGGATAGAGAGAGATAAACGAGAAGTAAGTGTGTGTGTGTGGGTTGTGTGTGTGTGGGGTGTGTGTGTGTGTGTGTGGGGGGGTGCGTGGGTGTGTGTGTGTGGTGCAGTTGTAATAGAGTGCTCCTGAAGCGTGTTAACAAGGCTCGCCTCAGGGTAGGGACAGCATGCCAACACATTCACCCAGCCTCACCTCCTCTCAACACACCAGTGACCTCACACACACACACACACACACACACACACATGCACGCCCACACCTGAATGCACACGCAGACACACTGCCCTGTCTCTATGGCCCTGTGTGTGATTGAAATGCACAGCAATCAATGATACTCCTCCAGAATCCGCTCTGTTGCAC
>CM059319.1:15660549-15680549 GCA_030340685.1 Protosalanx chinensis
ACACATCATCCTCTACCCCTACACACACACACATCATCCTCTACCCCCCTACACACACACACACACAACCTCTTCTTTCCGTGTACACACACAAACACACGTGAGCACACACACTACTCCCCTCTGGCTAAACTCTGGCTAAACGTGGGAGGAGGAGAGGTTGAGAGAGCTGTAGGCGTCCCAGCACCCAGACATCAGCAGACAGAACTGGACCCCCGTTGAGGAGGAGAACATATGGAACGAGGGGGGGGGGGGGTAGGTCAGGGAGAGGATGAGGACAAGGTGAAAGAGAGGACAGAGTAGGAAGTCCGGTCCGGTCCAGGCCGGTCTGATCCAGTCCGTTCTAGTCCAGGTCTGAGTGACCCGCAGGTTCTCCTTATCTGAACATCCTGTTTGTTCTGAACGACATCACTTCCCCTGCCAGGCTGCCTGTTCCTGTGAAGCTCGGAGGAGATAAGGCAAAGCTTCTTGGCTCTCTCCTCGCCGTAGCAACCACGCCTGCCTGCATCTGATTGGCTTATCAGGATGTCATGAGCGGCTGCCTCTGTCCGCTGTGCGGGTCTGAGGCGAGCCGATACACAGCAGTGTCTGCCTGCCTGCCTGTCTACCTGCCTGTCTGCCTGTCTACCTGCCTGCCTGCCTGCCTGCCTGCCTGCCTGCCTGTCTACCTACCTGCCTGCCTGCCTGCCTGTCTGCCTGCCTATGTCTGCCTGCCTATCTGTCTGTCTACCTGCCTGTCTGCCTGTCTACCTGCCTGCCTGCCTGCCTGCCTGTCTACCTACCTGCCTGCCTGCCTGTCTGCCTGCCTATCTGTCTGTCTGCTTGTCTGTCTGTCTGTCTGCCTGCCTGTCTACCTGCCTGTCTGCCTGTCTACCTGCCTGCCTGCCTGCCTGCCTGTCTACCTACCTGCCTGCCTGCCTGTCTGCCTGCCTATCTGTCTGTCTGCTTGTCTGTCTGTCTGTCTGCCTGCTGGTCACCTGCTTGAGGTGAAGCTGTGGATGAGGCAGGGGTTAGGGCTGAGGCAGGGGTCAGGGCTGAGGTAGGGGTTAGGGCTGAGGCAGGGGTCAGGACTGAGGCAGGGGTTAGGGCTGAGGCAGGGGTTAGGGCTGAGGCAGGGGTCAGGGCTGAGGCAGGGGTCAGGACTGAGGCAGGGGTTAGGGCTGAGGCAGGGGTCAGGGCTGAGGTTGGGGCTGAGGCTGGTCTGACCAAACCTCATGAGAGGGGAACACAATGGGTGCAGTTACATGTAGTCATTCATCAGACACTCTTATCCACAGCAGCTTACAACAAGCACATGAACATTCCCCCTGAGGCAAGAAGGGTGAAGTGCCTTGCCCAAGGACACAACGTCATGTTGACACAGCTGGGGTTCGAACCAGGTACCTTCTGATTACTATCTCGACACCCTAACCGACTGCGCCACCTGACTCCCTGTGTTTAGTCAGTTTGGCGACTGGAATAAAGGTGCTTGAGGGCTCCTTAGTGGGCGTCACTTCAGGCCAGACTGGACCAGTGTGAGGATGACTTGCAACAGAACTACAGCATGATATTACACCCCGCCTCCTCTGAAGACAGAGGTCACACACACACACACACAGAGCACACACACACACACACTCGGAGCACACACAAACAAGCACACACACACGCACACACTCCGAGCCCACACACGCAAACGCTCAAACACACACAAAAACGCTCAAACACACACGCAGACGCTCAAACGCGCACACACACACTCAGAGCCCACACGCAAACAAACACACACACACACACACCAAGGATCTCCGCCTCCTCTGGCCCAGAGCTCCCGAACACAAACCTTCACACCCCCTCAGCTCACGCACACTTCTTCAACCTCGCCCCCCCCCCCCCCCCCCACCCACCCCAGTCACCCCCGCCTTTACTCCGCTTCCACTGATTAGCAGAAGAAGGTGTTGCCATAGAAACAACAAGGTGAGTGGCGATGGCGGAGGCACATTCCATTTACGCCACAAAGCAAATCCACTCACTTCTCATAATTGTTTTATCTGTTTTCCATATAGATGTGGGCTAAGCTTGCTCCACAGCGGCGCTAGGCTAATGAAGTGATCATTCTGCTGGCGTGCCATTAAGAAAACCACAGCTCCGTCGAGCCTGGAAGTCTCAGCCTGCAGGCACCTCCCCATTGATTCTGTCACTTCAAATAGTGTCACCAACACCAAGCCAGGCACTGAGGCGCCAGGAAAACCAGCCCGTAAGTAAAACAGAGAGCCATTCAGACCGCAGAGAAGCAGCCGGTCAGACGCAAAGAAGGCGCCTGTCAGATAGACGGGCTTTGGGATCGGGGAGCCCAACAGAGAGGAAGGAACAGGCACCAAAACAGACAGGGAGACAGAGAAACAGGCAGACAGGTAGACAGGCAGAGAGACTGACAGGCAGGCTATACAGGGAGTCGATCAGTCCAGGGGTAAATACCCAGAGAGAGAGAAAAAGCAGGCGGTTACTGTAAAAACTGCCAGTCAGAGAAGGCATAGGCGTCTGAGAGAAAGGCATGGAGACTGTGAGAGGGGGTGTTTAGAGTTCCATCAGGAGCCAGTAAATCAAAAGGAGGTGAGCAGGGTGATAGCCTGACACTGTCCCTCTCAACCTCTGATTTATTTTAGGGAGCTTCCCCGGAGCTGAGGAATAAAAGAACTGAAGTACAGAGGGGGGGGAAGGAGGGGAGGGAAGGAGAGCAGGGGGGAGAAGGGAGAGGAGCTGCAAGGGAGGGGGGAGAGGGGAATGGGGGGGGGCGAGAGGAGAGGAGGGGAAAGTGGAGGGAGGTGAGATGGGGGGGGTCGAGGGGAGCGGGGGTAGATGGGAGGGGAGGGGAGAAGAGAAGAGGAGCGAGTAGGGAGGGGAGGGGATGAGAGGAGAGGGGAGGGGAGGAGAGAGGGGAGAGGAGAGGAAAGGAGGGAGAGAATGGAGGGGGATGAGAGGAGAAAGGAAGGGAGTGGGTGGAGAAGAGCGAAGACTGAAGCGAAACTAAAGTACCATCAGACATTCTTTTCATCCGGACCGAGCTTCCCTGCTGGTCATCCTGCTATGAATGAACTACAAACACCTGTGCTTTCAAAAGACTACAAGGATGAATGCTCTGTGCTATTCCCCTGACTCCCCGCCGTCTGGCTACCATGGCGTCTATCGGTCTGTCCTCTGCTGAAAGGTGATCACTTCCTGCCAAGGCTGTTCTATTATCACCAAGACGACCAAGGACGTCACAGACATTTGACCAGTTTAGCTGCACTGAGGAGAAGTGGTACGCCTCTGTACCCAGGTGTGCTGAGGGGGAGACGGGGAGGGATGGAGCAGAGATGGGCTTAAAATGAGGGTAAAATGGAGGAGAGGTGAAGGAAAGATGGGGGAGAAATGGGGGGGAGACGGAGGACAGATGTTGGGAGGAATGGAGGAAAGATGGAGGAACGATGGAGGAGCGATGGAGGAGGGTTGGAGGAGAGATGTGGGGAGAGATGTGGAAAGATGGGGGAGAGACGGAGGAGCGCTGGAGGAGAGATGTGGGGAGAGATGGAGCAGAGTTTGTGGAAAGATGGGGGAGAGATGTGGAAAGATGGGGGAGAGATGGAGGAGCGCTGGAGGAGAGATGTGGGGAGAGATGGAGCAGAGTTTGTGGAAAGATGGGGGAGAAATGGGGGGGGGAGACAGAGGACAGATGTGGGGAGAGACGGAGGACAGATGTTGGTAACAAAAATGGGGGAAAGATGGGGGAGAGATGTGGGCAGAGATGGAGGAGAGATGGAGGAGAGATGGAGGAGAGATGGAGGAGAGATGGAGGAGAGATAGGGGAGAGATGTGGGGAGAGATAGAAGAGAGATGTGGGGAAAGATGGAGGAGAGATGGAGGAGAGGTGTGGGGAGAGATAGAAGAGAGATGTGGGGAAAGATGGAGGAGAGATGGAGGAGAGGTGTGGGGAGAGATAGAAGAGAGATGTGGGGAGAGATGGAGGAGAGATGTGGGGAGAGATAGAAGAGAGATGTGGGGAGAGATGGAGGAGAGATGTGGGGAAAACGGTGGGCAGAGATGGGGGAGAGATGTGAGGAGAGATGGAGGAGAGATAGAGGAGAGATGCAGGAGAGATAGAGGAGAGATGCGGGGAGAGATGTGAGCGGAGATGGGGGAGAGGTGGGAGCAGATACTATTGGAGCCAATGGGGGAGCGGGGGGAGAAGTAGAGTTGGGAGGAGGCGGGGGGGGGGGGTGGCGTATTGTTGCTGACTCAGTCACCAGGTTGAAAGGCCTTGAGTGCTGCTGGACGGGGACGGGGGGGGGGGGGGGGAGGTTGGGTGGCTGAGGGTGGAGGGACGCATGCTTTTAGAGCAATCAGAAGAGGCTAGGAGGACTGAGTGACTCCTGGGGGTAGGAGCAGAAAAGGAAGTCATTACGGTGAGCTAGTCCGCCTGAGAGCTGAGCTAGGGACATGGCTAATTCAAGCAGCTAAGAGGAAGCTAGCATCACAGCAGCCTGGCTGGGAACGTGGCTAATTCAGTTAGCTAGGAGCAGGCTAGCAGCCTGGCTAACCCAGAGTGCGCTAACACAGCTAGCAAACAGGCCCAGTGGCATCTGAATCAAGTTGAGTTTCCAGCACGTAAGGTCACAGTGACACAAATATAGCCCCGCCCTCTTGCTTCCTGTTGCTGACATAGCTGGAGTCTGGATCACCATGGTAACATGATGAGCACATGGACACTAACAGAACACTACTCTCTCTTTCTCTCTCTTTCTCTCCACTGTACTCTCTCTCTCTCCTTCCACTATACTCTCTCTCTCTCCTTCCACTATACTCTCTCTCCCTCCTCTGTACTCTCTCTCTCTCCCTCCACTGTACTCTCTCTCTCTCCCTCCACTGTACTCTCTCTCTCCCTCCACTGTACTCTCTCTATCTCCTCCTCCACTGTACTCTCTATCTCTCCCTCCACTGTACTCTCTCTCCCTCCACTGTACTCTCTCTATCTCTTCCTCCACTGTACTCTCTATCTCTCCCTCCACTGTACTCTCTCTCCCTCCACTGTACTCTCTCTATCTCCTCCTCCACTGTACTCTCTATCTCT
Organism: Protosalanx chinensis; assembly: GCA_030340685.1. Lineage (NCBI taxonomy): Eukaryota > Metazoa > Chordata > Actinopteri > Osmeriformes > Salangidae > Protosalanx > Protosalanx chinensis. The sequence continues at coordinate 15,665,636 of CM059319.1, forward strand.
CCCTCCACTGTACTCTCTCTCCCTCCACTGTACTCTCTCTATCTCTCCCTCCCCTGTACTCTCTATCTCTCCCTCCACTGTACTCTCTCTCCCTCTCTTTCGTTTTAATCCATCTATTCATCTGTCTTTTTCTCAGATCCTCCTCATTCCTTCCCTCTTTAAATTCCTAGATGGATGTGCTGTGTCCAGGTTTCAGGGAGAAGGAACAGATTAGTACACATTAATCAGACACTTCTGGAAAGAAAGAAAGGTTTTGTTTAATACCCTAAAGAGGCTTTACTCAGCCAGCCAACCAGTATCCAACCAGTTCACCAGCCTGTCAGTCAGTTATCCAGTCAGCCAGCTAGCCCATTAGTCAGATTGTCAGTCACCCATTAATCCAGCCAGCCAGTCATCTTGCCAGTCAGGCTTTCAGCCATCCAGACAGCCAGCCAGCCAGTCAGCCTTCCAGTCATCCAGACAGCCAGTCATCCAGCCAGTCAGGCATCCAGACAGCCAGCCAGCCAGTCATCTTGCCAGTCAGACTTTCAGCCAACCAGCCAGCCAGTAATCCAGCATGTCAGCCTTCCAGTTATCCAGACAGCCAGTCATCCAGCCATTCAGCCAGCCAGCCAGCCAGCCAGCTAGCCAGTTATCCAGATAGCCAGTCATCCAGCCAGTCAGCCAGCCAGCCATCCAGCCAGCCAGTTATCCAGACAGCCAGTCATCCAGCCAGCCAGCCAGCCATCCTGCCAGCCAGTTATCCAGACAGCCAGTCATCCAGCCTGCCAGCCAGGCATGTTGTACTCAGAGCCAAGAGAGACATCAGTCAAAGCCAGCATCCCCAGAGCTCAGTAGCCTGGCTTTAAGGGATTAGAATCAGTGTGCAACGCCACAAAACCCATTCCTAATGCCGGCCTCTAAAACTTCACAGGCCATGGAAATTAAAGTGAGAGCACTTGCCATGTAGATTGCCTGCATTATCAATCAATATGGCAGAGGTAGAGCGAGCGAAGAGAGGGAGGGAGAGTGTGTGTGTGGGTGTGTGTGTGTGTGTGTGTGTCGGAGAGAGCAAGAAAGAGAGATGTAGAGTAAATGTAGCGTTGGCTGTCAGGCCTCTATTTGACGAGGCCTCTCTAGGCCTTCAGAGACGAGTCAACACAAGGAGCCACTCAGGGCGAATTAAAGACAGAGAAAAGAGAAACGCTGCTTTAGGACGAGCAGAGTGATTTAAGGCGTTCCTCCGAGCTTCCCTGAGGTGCATTAACTATGCATGCGCTTCTGCAGTGTTTGAGCTGCCAGAGAGTCACAATGAACATGCCATTGTCTTTTTAAGAGTGTGAAAAAGGGGCTGCAGTTACAGGTGCTGCAGATTACAGAGGTTAGGTCACCACAGGGTAATGCTGCTATGCAGGGATAGTATGCTGCAGAGGTAGTATACTGCAGGGAGAGTATGATGCAGAGGTAGTATACTGCAGGGATACAGTAGAATGCTGCAGAGTTAGTATACTGCAGGGATACAGTAGTATGCTGCAGAGGTAGTATACTGCAGGGATACAGTAGTATGCTGCAGAGTTAGTATACTGCAGGGATACAGTAGTATGCTGCAGAGTTAGTATACTGCAGGGATACAGTAGTATGCTGCAGGGATAGTATGCTGCAGATGTAGTATACTGCAGGGATAGTATGCTGCAGAGGTAGTATACTGCAGGGATAGTATGCGGCAGAGGTAGTATACTGCAGGGATAGTATGCTGCAGAGGTAGTATACTGCAGGGATAGTATGCTGCAGAGGTAGTATACTGCAGGGATAGTATGCTGCAGATGTAGTATACTGCAGGGATAGTATGCTGCAGAGGTAGTATACTGCAGGGATAGTATGCTGCAGAGGTAGTATACTGCAGGGATAGTATGCTGCAGATGTAGTATACTGCAGGGATAGTATGCTGCAGAGGTAGTATACTGCAGGGATAGTATGCTGCAGATGTAGTATACTGCAGGGATAGTATGCTGCAGAGGTAGTATACTGCAGGGATAGTATGCTGCAGAGGTAGTATACTGCAGGGATAGTATGCTGCAGAGGTAGTATACTGCAGGGATACAGTAGTATGCTGCAGAGTTTGTATACTGCAGGGATACAGTAGTATGCTGCAGAGTTAGTATACTGCAGGGATACAGTAGTATGCTGCAGAGTTAGTATACTGCAGGGATACAGTAGTATGCTGCAGAGGTAGTATACTGCAGGGATACAGTAGTATGCTGCAGAGTTAGTATACTGCAGGGATACAGTAGTATGCTGCAGAGTTAGTATATTGCAGGGATACAGTAGTATGCTGCAGGGATAGTATGCTGCAGAGGTAGTATACTGCAGGGATAGTATGCTGCAGAGGTAGTATACTGCAGGGATAGTATGCTGCAGATGTAGTATACTGCAGGGATAGTATGCTGCAGAGGTAGTATACTGCAGGGATAGTATGCTGCAGAGGTAGTATACTTACTAGGGGGGTAGTATTTTGCAGAGGTTAGTATGGTGTAGGGTTAGTATGGTGTAGGGTTAGTATGGTGTAGGGTTAGTATGGTGTAGGGTTAGTATTGTGTAGTGTTAGTATGGTGTAGTGTTAGTATTGTGTAGGGTTAGTATGGTGTAGTGTTAGTATGGTGTAGGGCTAGTACGGTGTAGGGTTAGTATGGTGTAGTGTTAGTATGGTGTAGGGTTAGTATGGTGTAGGGTTAGTATGGTGTAGGGTTAGTATGGTGTAGTGTTAGTATGGTGTAGGGTTAGTATGGTGTAGGGTTAGTATGGTGTAGGGTTAGTATGGTGTAGGGTTAGTATGGTGTAGTGTTAGTATGGTGTAGTGTTAGTATTGTGTAGGGTTAGTATGGTGTAGTGTTAGTATGGTGTAGGGCTAGTACGGTGTAGGGTTAGTATGGTGTAGTGTTAGTATGGTGTAGGGTTAGTATGGTGTAGGGTTAGTATGGTGTAGGGTTAGTATGGTGTAGTGTTAGTATGGTGTAGTGTTAGTATTGTGTAGGGTTAGTATGGTGTAGTGTTAGTATGGTGTAGGGCTAGTACGGTGTAGGGTTAGTATGGTGTAGTGTTAGTATGGTGTAGGGTTAGTATGGTGTAGGGTTAGTATGGTGTAGGGTTAGTATGGTGTAGGGTTAGTATGGTGTAGGGTTAGTATTGTGTAGTGTTAGTATGGTGTAGTGTTAGTATGGTGTAGGGCTAGTATGGTGTAGGGTTAGTATGGTGTAGTGTTAGTATGGTGTAGGGTTAGTATGGTGTAGGGTTAGTATGGTGCAGTGTTAGTATGGTGTAGGGTTAGTATGGTGTAGGGTTAGTATGGTGCAGTGTTAGTATGGTGTAGGGTTAGTATGGTGTAGTGTTAGTATGGTGTAGGGTTAGTATGGTGTAGGGTTAGTATGGTGCAGTGTTAGTATGGTGTAGGGTTAGTATGGTGTAGTGTTAGTATGGTGTAGGGTTAGTATGGTGTAGGGTTAGTATGGTGCAGTGTTAGTATGGTGTAGGGTTAGTATGGTGTAGTGTTAGTATGGTGCACTGTTAGTATTGTGAAGTGTTTAGGAGTTGAATTGTTTAATATCCTGTAAGTTTTCTTTTCTTCAGAGACACGCTGCTTTTCTGGTGAGGATGTGTGGGGGTTGGAGAGACGTTGGTGAGCTAGTGCTCTGGTATTTCAAAAAGCAATTTATTTGTCGCAGGAGCCCCACTGTGATGCATGAAATCAAATGATATTTAAGGGCAGTCTGTGGTTTATTGCGTGCGTCGGGGAGTAGAGCAGTCAATAAAACAGGCAGCTCTCCCAGGCTGATGAAGGAGGGCTGTTCACCGGTTAAGCTAATGGTTTGGGTTCTGCTGCTGGGAGCTGATCACTGAAGCTGGGCTGCTTCTAAAACAGTCCCAGGGGGATCGCCCGAGGCCCTGGGACTGACCTCCTACGCCACAGCGAGAGCTAGCGGTAGGCGCTAACAACCATCTAGCCTGGGCGCTAACGCAATTTAGCCTGCTCACCAACACAATCTAGCCTGCCCGCTAACGCAATCAAGCCGTTGTGCTAACATCGGTGACCGTCGTGATGCGTCGGATGGCGTTAGCGTCGTTGCACATGTGCGTGGAAGGGCCGTGACGCTAGCGGTGTGCTATCTGACGGCTACGTCAGGTGGCAGCGGGTCTGCGGGCGGGTGAGGCCGGTGGGACAGGGAGGGGACGGGGCAGTTTTCTGTCTGGTGTGCACATTTTTGCTTCCTGCTGACCGTTGTGACGGGGCGCCCCCCCAGGACCATGACCACCCCTCCCTCTCTCTCCTCGCCCTCCCTCCCCTCCATCCGTCCCCCCTCTCCATGGATCCACAGAGGAGGACTCATCATTCTTGCTCAGCCAGGAGCCTAAGGCCCCCGGGGGACGTTACCTGCCCCGGCCTCAGCATTCTGACGCTGAGGTCGGCTTGGGAAGGTCCGCGCCAACCCACCGGCTTGAAAAACGGACCTGCGCCCCCAGACCTGCCCAAGGTCAAGCCCCGTGAAGCCCCAGAGAGACTGGGGATCAAGCCTGCGGCTCAGAGGAGGCGGGAGATGGAGGAGGAAGGGGGGCTGGGGGGCTGGGTGAAGTAGATGATGAGGAGGGAGGAAAGAGCAAAGAGGGATCCGAACAGGCGATGAAGGCCATCGATCGGTCCCGGTGCCGCCTGCGTTCCGTTAGTGACCCGCTCCGGCAGAGGAGCGCGGATTTTCAACGACCTCTCGACCGCCAGCGCACGGCGACGACCTCTAGCCTGAGAGCGACAGAAGCCTGCGTCTGCAGCCAGGAAAATAACACATCCCTTCTCTTTCTTGTTCACCCCCCCCCCCTCCCCCCTCCACTAGCTTCCTCCCCCTAACCACCTCTCTGTCTCTCAGCCTCGGTCTCTATCACTCTATCTTTCTCTCTTTATCTCCCTCCCCCCTCCATTCCTCAGCTGATCAATGCTGGGTATCAGTTTTAGAGTGCGGCGGTGAGGGGGAGGGAGGGAGGGGCAGGGCTGAGCGAGCAGCTGACTGATTGGTTGTGGACGGTGTTCTGGCAGGCGGGTGGAGAAGACGGAAGGCCTGGATAACAAGCTCCCGAGGGGCCTGGCTGGAGCTTCTGTCATTCAGGTGATCAAACAGCCAGGAGATCACGCTTTAGCTCAACTCCATAACTCCGCTCCGTCTGGAAGTCTCCCGTCCACCTCGGACAGACCCGCCCCTGCCTGCTACACCGACTGCTACACCGACTGCTGTCTGCACTGCATCCTCGACTCTCACTGGAGAGAGGGAGAGAGAGGAGGGAGGGAGGGACAGAGGGAAGGAGGAAGGGAGGGAGGGACAGAGAGAAGGAGGGAGGGAGGGAGGGAGGGCAGTAGAGCTTATGTTTAACTTCTAACTTCCAAGACCCCACGAGAAAGTTATTTTGTCCTTCATGACAAGACATAGATAGACATATAGAGAGGGAGAGAGAGGGAGAGAGAGGGAGAGAAAGGGAGAGAGAGGGAGAGAGAAGGAGAGAGGGAAAAGACCAAGGAGACAGAAAACAGGACAGCAAAAGGTCATCTGAGAGAGGAGAGAGAGAGATGAGAGTGAAAGAGAGGGTGAGAGTTAGGAGAGTGTGTGAAAAAGAGAGAGAGAGAAAGAGAGAAGGGAGGGGGGGGTCTGTGAGGTAACCCTGTGTGACAGGTGAGGTGATTTCCTGGGATGGTGTGTTCACATCCTGTTCTCATCACATCAGCGTCTCCTTCACCTGAGCCCTATCACCTGACCCGCCCCAGCTGTGGCGTGCTGACTGGCCCCAGCTGTGTGCAGTGTGTCACTCCGCATCACCCAAGCAGCCAGAGCAGACGACCACATGGACTCAGGATCACTGAGCTGGAGGTTCATAACTCTGTGTCTCTATCTCGCTCTGTCCCTGTCTCTGTGTCTTGCTCTCTCTGTCTCTCTCTCTCTCTCTGTCTCTGTGTCTCTCTCTCTATCTTGCTCTCTCCCTGTCTCTGTGTCTTGCTCTCTCTCTCTCTGTGTGTCTCTCTCTCTATCTCGCTCTGTCCCTGTCTCTGTCTTGCTCTCTCTCTCTCTCTCTCTCTCTCTCTCTCTCTCTCTCTCTCTCTCTCTCTCTCTGTCTCTGTGTCTCTCTCTATCTTGCTCTCTCCCTGTCTCTGTGTCTTGCTCTCTCTCTCTCTCTCTGTGTGTCTGTGTCTCTGTCTCTCTCTCTCTCTCTCTCTCTCTGTGTCTCTGGCTCTCTGTCTCTCGCTCTATCTCTGTCTCTGTGTCTGTCTCTCTCTCTTTCTCTCCCTCCATCCCTTTCATACCCTTTCTCTCTACTTTTTGTCTCTGTCCCTCTGTCTCCCTCCATCCCTTTCCTGCCCTCTCTCTCTTCTCTCTATCTGTCTCTCTCTCTGTCTCTGTCTCCCTCTCTCTCCCTCCATCCCTTTCCTTCCTTCCCTCTCTCTCTCTCTCTCTGTGTCTGTCTCTCTCTCTTCTCTGTCTCTCTCTCTCTCTCCCTGCCACTCGAACCTTTTCTCCCTGAATCCCTCTTCCTTAATTCTCTCCTGCTCTCTTCTCTTCTACACGACGCTCCTCGTTGACACCTTTTCCCCTATTTTATTTTCTCCTTTTCCTCGTTCTCCCTTTAGCTCTCCCCCCCTCCCCCTCCCCACCCCTCCCCCCTCTGTCTTCAACCCACCCAGCCCCCCCGGCTCTCTGTGGTTTCCAGGAAGGACCGCTCATTCTGGCAGGAGAAATAAAGAGAGCCCCTTTATTATCACCCGCCGCCATCTGTAGAGGCTTTGCCCCTCTCACTACAACACAATCAATAGCCCAGCTAGCCTGCTTCACCCTCCAGCCCAGCCAGGCTCCCCGTCCCCTGCGCCCCCACAACGCACAAGCAATCACCAGACATGGAGATTCTCACACGCTTAACAACTGGCTTCTCCCTGGCGGTCCGCACATTCACAACCAACTGCCTTTTTTTTGTTCTTCTGTTTAAGGAATAAAGATTATGTGGAGGACCCAGAGAGTCTCGACAGACCAGCAAGATTCACATACCTGGGCTCCAGAAACTATTCTCGCAGCGCACGCACGCAGTCACACACACACACAAACGCAGTAACACACGTAGTCACACACGCACGCGCGCGCGCAAACCCACAAAAACTCAGGCAACCGCATGGGCACGCGCATTCAAAGGCTGAATGCATTAAACCAACCGCCGCTCAATAGAAGTATTGATCTTTCTCACAGGCTTATGTTCTTGAGGGAATTGATGAGCATCATTTCGGCAGAGAAGTAAACCTTGATGATTGTGATTGGGAGATATTATTATTGATTTTTCCAGACCTTATACCGTTGTGTGCTAAATAAAGGATTGTTTCATTGGAGCTCACGTAGTCTTGATCCCCACCTGAGTGATCGAGCTCTCACTGGCCTCCCTGTCGTGGCCTTCCTCTCGTGTTCCACACACACACACACTCACACACACACCCATGCACACACACATGCACACACACACACACATATGGCCGTGGCCTTCCTGGATCTGCACGCACACACTTTGTCATGGCCTTCCTCTTAATTTTAGCACACGCAAGACTTTCACACACACACGCACACACATACACACACACACACAGACACACTGCTCTGGCCTTCATCTGGAAAGTGAAGTGCGCTAACTGAATTAGGCCCTGGGGAGTTATACATTTAGCAAAGTTTCACAAGTTTGAAATAGACCGCATGGAGACAATCACAGAACCTCTCGTTTCAGAATACGATCGATACCACTACTGTTCATTTCCCCGAAAGGTCAGCAGCAGAGCAGAAAAGGAAATCTGAAAGGGAAAAACACTCTTAGACAGGAGCAGATTGGTTGCATTGCGCACCATTGTTGGACCTGGACTCTGGGTTTTGTCATTCAGATCCTCGTGAAATGTCTCTCATCTGCTTTTCGTCGGCCAGATGGAACTTAAGTGTGACACGTCAGTGTGTGTGTGTGTGTGTGTGTGTGTTGTCACACTGCTGTTAAACTAGTTCCGGAGGACAGGAACTGGAACTTATTTTAGAGAGACTTCAGAATCAGAATGGGGTTTATTCGCTATGCAAGTTTAACAAACATAGAATTCACTGTGGCAGAAATGAGCAAACAGTGAATTCTATGTTTGTTAATCTTCCCATGCCAGACTAAAGATCACCGCTAAACTACGATGACTGAGGAGACGGCTGTGGGACGGTCTCTCACGCACATCAACTCTCCCAAGACCTCGACAAGACAGCTGATTCTGTCCGAAAGGAATAGCAGTCTGTCACGGCTGGAGTTAGTCTGCTGCCAGATCAAGACATTGATTTCCTTTATTCTTTTTTCATGACTTCCCTCAGAGCGAAGATGATTTGATGTTAACCACAGAAACACTCCTTAGAAACCCCTCCCTCTTGGTTGTTTTCATTAAGGCTCTGCAACGTACGCTGAACACCTGGAGTGCAGTGTGTCTGTGTGTGCCTGTGTGGGTCTGTGTGTGTATGTGTGGGTCTGTGTGTGCCTGTGTGTGTATGTGTGGGTCTGTGTGTGTCTGTGTGTGTCTGTGTGTGTCTGTGTGGGTCTGTGTGTGTCTGTGTGTGTCTGTGTGTGTCTGTGTGTGTCTATGTGGGTCTGTGTGGGTCTGTGTGTGTCTGTGTGTGTCTGTGTGGGTCTGTGTGGGTCTGTGTGTGTCTGTGTGTGTCTGTGTGTGTCTGTGTGTGTCTGTGTGGGTCTGTGTGTGTCTATGTGGGTCTGTGTGGGTCTGTGTGTGTCTGTGTGTGTATGTGTGGGTCTGTGTGTGTCTTTGTGTGTCTGTGTGTGTCTGTGTGGGTCTGTGTGTGTCTGTGTGGGTCTGTGTGTGTCTATGTGGGTCTGTGTGGGTCTGTGTGTGTCTGTGTGTGTATGTGTGGGTCTGTGTGTGTCTGTGTGTGTCTGTGTGTGTCTATGTGGGTCTGTGTGGGTCTGTGTGTGTCTGTGTGTGTATGTGTGGGTCTGTGTGTGCCTGTGTGTGTATGTGTGGGTCTGTGTGTGTCTGTGTGTGTCTGTGTGTGTCTGTGTGGGTCTGTGTGTGTCTGTGTGTGTCTGTGTGTGTCTGTGTGTGTCTATGTGGGTCTGTGTGTGTCTGTGTGTGTCTGTGTGGGTCTGTGTGGGTCTGTGTGTGTATGTGTGTCTGTGTGTGTCTGTGTGGGTCTGTGTGTGTCTATGTGGGTCTGTGTGGGTCTGTGTGTGTCTGTGTGTGTATGTGTGGGTCTGTGTGTGTCTTTGTGTGTCTGTGTGTGTCTGTGTGGGTGTGTGTCTGTGTGGGTCTGTGTGTGTCTATGTGGGTCTGTGTGGGTCTGTGTGTGTCTGTGTGTGTATGTGTGGGTCTGTGTGTGTCTGTGTGTGTCTGTGTGTGTCTATGTGGGTCTGTGTGGGTCTGTGTGTGTCTGTGTGTGTATGTGTGGGTCTGTGTGTGTCTGTGTGTGTCTGTGTGTGTCTGTGTGGGTCTGTGTGTGTCTGGGTGTGCCTGTGTGTGCCTGTGTGTGCCTGTGTGTGTCTGTGTCTGTGTGTGTCTGTGTCTATCTGTGTGTGTCTGTGTGTGTCTGTGTGTGTCTGTGTGGGTCTGTGTGTGTCTATGTGGGTCTGTGTGGGTCTGTGTGTGTCTGTGTGTGTATGTGTGGGTCTGTGTGTGTCTGTGTGTGTCTGTGTGTGTCTGTGTGTGTCTGTGTGTGTCTGTGTGTCTGTGTGTGTCTGTGTGTGTGTCTGTGTGTCTGTGTGTGTCTGTGTGTGTCTGTGTGTGTCTGTGTGTGTCTGTGTGTCTGTGTGTGTCTGTTTGTGTCTGTGTGTGTCTGTGTGTGTCTGTGTGTGTCTGTTTGTGTCTGTGTCTGTGTGTGTCTGTGTGTGTCTGTGTCTCTGTGTGTGTCTGTGTGTGTCTGTGTGTGTCTGTGTGTCTGTGTGTGTCTGTGTCTGTGTGTCTGTGTGTGTCTGTGTGTGTCTGTGTGTGTCTGTGTGTGTCTGTGTGTGTCATCTATGGTCCATCACATATCTTGTGGACTGTCTGTTTGGTTTCCTCAGAGGACACAGTCCATTATTCTGCGGTTGGTGACTGAGTTATTTCAAAGCGATAATGTTCCAAGTTGCCAATATAGTGTTTGTAGTGAACAGATGTGTATTTGAGTGTACGAGTAGTGTACATACAGCAGTGTATTTATGTTAGTAGTGTACATACAGCAGTGTATTTATGTTAGTAGTGTACATACAGCTGTGTATTTATGTTAGTAGTGTACATACAGCAGTGTATTTATGTTAGTAGTGTACATACAGCTGTGTATTTATGTTAGTAGTGTACATAAAGATGTGTGTTGGTACACAGATGTATATTATGTGTTAGTAAGGTACATCGAGATTTATATTTGTGTTAGAACTATACATTGAAATGTACATTTGTGTGTTAGTAATGTACATACAGAAGTATATTTATGTGTTAGTAATGTACAAATGTATATTTATGTAACGTGCAAACAGATGTATATTTATGTGTTATTGTATAAAATGCAACAGCGCAGAGTGTAATCAGGACAGGGAGATGATCTAGCCTTGAACAGAGGCAGAGCGGGGAAAGTGCCTGGCCTTGTAGAGCTTCCTGTCAGGGGGGTCTGACGGCATAGCAACGGTGCCATCTGGTGGACAATCCAACAATCGCCGCAAAAACCACAAGACTCATGTTGATCCAATAACATTTTATTCACCCAGAGTCCCTGGCACTAGATTGTGAGAACAAGATGAAAGAGTTTTTAATACACGTGCGATCAGGACATTTTAAAACAATTCGAGTTTGAGAAACAGCTGGCATCCGAAGGCATTTTGCGTCATCCTTGAGAGGATGATCCTAGTCTTCAGGATCTGTGGAGATCTGGGACTTAAAACAGGAGATGGACTGGCTTCAGGTTTAGACCAGAGAGAGGCTGAAGTCTGTCGCACAGCTGGGGGTCAGGTGAGCTTCAGGAACGCACACACACGTACACAAACACACGGACAAGTACACGAAACAAGTACACAAAACACACAAAAACACAACCAACACTCATCGCTAACGCGTCGACGACACACCTTGCTGAGAAGTCCTGTTCATCTGGCTGAGCAGCGAGACTATCCTCTGGTGAACAGTGGCACTTTGGAAAGATTGTTGGCTGTGTGTTCGTCCCGTGGCACCATGATAGAAGACGAGACTAGAGAGAGAGAGAGAGAGAGGAAGGGTAGCCTCTTGCTCGCTTCCTCGTACAGAAGCAGCGTAGATCCCTGGAATCCTCCCGAGCCCCGCCTTCCGGCCTCCTCCAACCAATGGGAGCACGGCTGACTGGGAGGGTCGTCATTGGAGGGTCGTTATTGGAGGCCAGGTAGGCAACAGTTTTTAAGGGGCGCGAGCGGGCATCACCAGCCGAACATGTACTCCATGGCTTTGGAGACGAGGCTGTCGTCTTTGCGGGGGGTCTGGCGGTCGGCAACCACCTGGAAACACAACAGCAGTCAGGCTTGGGGGTCAAGGCTGGGGTCAGGGGATGGAGGTGAGGGGTGAAAGGTCATGGCTACCTGGTAGTCGCTGCTGGAGGCCTTGTATGCAGCACTGAGGGGTCTCATGGTGGACCGGGGGGTGGAGACGGGCGTGGAGGGGAGGGTGTGGCCGGGCGTGGCTCCGCCTCTTAACGCAGGAGAGAACACCGAGCTGCAACTGGAGCCTCGATCTGAACTCTCCATCACGCTCTGGAACACACACACACACACACACACACACACAGACACGATAAGCTGCTTGCTCCGGATGCTTCTGCGTTGGCTGATGGTCAGGTGCGCTCACCTTATCGATGCAGGCCTTGACGCCGATCATTATGGCCTCTCCGTAGATCTTGCCGTCTTTACTGAGCGCTTTCCTGGCCTGCAGCTTGGACTGATACTGGATGTGCATCCAGTTCCCTGTGTTTGACATCTGGACAGGGAGGAACACACTTAGAGTTAGAGGCGGATGTGGATGGCAGAAGGTGGAGGGTGAGGAGAGGTGGAGGGTGAGGAGAGGTGGAGGGTGAAGAGAGGGGGTGGTGAGGAGAGGTGGTGGTGAGGAGAGGTGGTGGTGAGGAGAGGTGGAGGGTGAAGAGAGGTGGTGGGTGAGGAGAGGTGGTGGTGAGGAGAGGTGGAGGATTAGGAGAGGTGGTGGTGAGGAGAGGGGGTGGTGAGGAGAGGTGGTGGGTGAGAAGAGGTGGTGGTGAGGAGAGGCGGAGGTTAGGAGAGGTGGTGGTGAAGAGAGGTGGTGGTGAGGAGAGGTGGTGGTGAGGAGAGGGGGTGGTGAGGAGAGGGGGTGGTGAGGAGAGGGGGTGGTGAGGAGAGGTGGTGGTGAAGAGAGGTGGTGGTGAGGAGAGGGGGTGGTGAGGAGAGGGGGTGGTGAGGAGAGGGGGTGGTGAGGAGAGGGGGTGGTGAGGAGAGGTGGAGGGTGAGGAGAGGTGGAGGTGAGGTGGAGGTGAGGAGAGGTGGTGGTGAGGAGAGGGGGTGGTGAGGAAAGGCGGAGGGTGAAGAGAGGTGGTGGTGAGGAGAGGCGGAGGGTGAAGAGAGGTGGTGGTGAGGAGAGGCGGAGGGTGAAGAGAGGTGGAGGGTGAAGAGAGGTGGTGGTGAGGAGAGGCGGAGGGTGAAGAGAGGTGGTGGTGAGGAGAGGGGGTGGTGAGGAGAGGGGGTGGTGAGGAGAGGGGGTGGTGAGGAGAGGTGGAGGGTGAGGAGAGGTGGAAGTGAGGAGAGGTGGTGGTGAGGAGAGGTGGAGGGTGAGGAGAGGTGGAGGGTTAGGAGAGGTGGTGGGTGAGGAGAGGTATTGGGTGAGGAGAGGTGGAGGTGAGGAGAGGTGGTGGTGAGGAGAGGTATTGGGTGAGGAGAGGTGGAGGTGAGGAGAGGTGGTGGTGAGGAGAGGTGGAGGTGAAGCGATGGAGGATCAGCTCACCACGTGTTTGAGGATGTTCCCATACTGAGCAAACTGCAGCAGAATGTAGGAGGCTGAGGCAGGCGGGAAGCTGGAAAACAATAACAATCAGCCATAAGGCCATGATGGCATGTGGTCTGGGCGGTGAGTGTGTGTGTGTGTGTGTGGGTGGGTGGGTGCTGCGGTGTCCCTGCCAGGGTCTCACCCGAACACGGTGACCCAGGTGTCGTCCAGGGTGTCGTCTGAGGAGAGGGCGTCTCCTTGGGTGAAGAATGGATCGACCTGGGCTGGAGACTTCAGCTGCTGGGCCACACTGGTGCCACCCAGTAGACTGGAGCCTGGGGAGGGGAGGGGGGCTGTGGTTAGGATAGATGGAGCGCACACCCACCATCTCTAACCACACATAATAACAACAAGCAGCAGTTACCTGATCCAGGAGTAGCAGCCATGAAGCCAGACAAGGGGGTCTGAGCAAAGGTGAAGGGCTGATGGGAAACAACCACATCAAGTTAGCTTCAACTGTGATGCTTTATGTTGACACGTGGATCTTATTATTATCATCATGCAGCGGAGGAGCTAAAGCAGGGGTGTCCAATCCTGGTCCTCAACAGCCCCTGTCCTAACAGTTTTGGAGGTTCCCCCCACTCCAGCACACCTGATTCTAATGAATGGGTCATTATCAACCTCTGTGGAAACCTCATAATGACCGTCCTTGAGAATCAGGTGTGCTGGAGCAGGGAAACATCTAAAACGGACAGGACAGGGGCTCCCGAGGACCAGGCTTGGACACGCTTGTCGCCACTGGAGAGGCTCACCTGCTTGTGTGCAGACATTGGAGACATGATAACACCGGGGCTTGCCAGGTCGTCGTAGATGCTCCGGACCGGCGGGGCGCCACTCTTGTCTTTGGGTGTAGGGACCACCGGCTGCGGGGGCGAGCCACCTGTCAAGTACGAACATCACTTTCATCTCCATAACTGGAACACCCGAGTTGGCTTTCTTACAAGCTCATACTTAAGATTGTATGCAGATGTATGCCGATATATCTTTGTGATTTTACCTAAATGTAAAGGGGATCTCATATCCATGATGCCCATACTGGAGACCCCGAATGTCCGCGGCTGAGGGGTTACCGGAGCGGGCAGGTCCCCCATCAGGAACCCCGGGAGAAACTGGGCCCCCATCCCGGGCTTCGGAGAGGTGGGGGAGCCCAGAGGAGAGGTGGGGGAGCCCAGAGACATCGGCTCTGTGATTAAAGATGAAGACTCGAAGTGAGATTCAAGCTGCTGTCGGCTGAAGTTAGCCTGCTGCTATTAATGTAATAACATTACTATTAGTATGTGTTGAACTACAAAGCAAAACAACCACAGAGTAGTGCTGGTTAATGTATGTTACGGTGTTTCTTAATGCTGCCGGTTAATTAGCTTGGGCTAACAGTCCAGCAAGCTAACTCCATCACTAGTAGTGACACTACTGAACAGATTTAACATCTTAATATCCTAAACTGTCGGAATATGAAAGTATTTAATGACAACCTTGAAATTCCATGTTACAGCGGGAGTTTCCAAGCTGATTTAGCCAACTAATTTACGAACAGCGAAGGAGAACCCGAAGGAGAACCCAGCCCAGAGCTAGCAAGCTAACTTTAGCACCTCGGACAGAACTCGCGCTCAGGGATAACCGGCCAGGGTTGCCAGATATGGTGGAAACCCTCGACCGAGGTTGCCAGATATTTTATAAACCCTTCGCCAAGGTTGCCAGATTCTTTAAAAACCTTGACCAAAGTTGCCAGATTTGACGAAAAACCCTCGGCTGAGGTTGCTTAACTGCAGAAAACTTCGCTAAGGTTGCCAGATTTGCTAAAACCCTTAGCCGAGGTTGCCAGATTTGATTTAAAAAATACCTTGGCCGAGGTTGCCAGATTTTATAACCCTCTATTAGAGCCCATGCTATGGCCATCCAATC